>VXAC01003307.1:1132216-1271067 GCA_013399225.1 Rhipidura dahli | reverse complement strand
AAAAAAAAAAAAAAAGCAGTTGTTTGTTTTTTTCCTCAGATGGTGAGAGAGTTTTGTTTGTAAATAAGATGTCATTTTCAACTAGAAAAACATAAATACTGAACTTAATTGTAACAGCTGTCATTTTCATCTGATATTCATCTTGTGAGCCATTCTGCTCTCTACTGTAGTTATCTATGTTTAGCTAACAGGTTTCTCTTGCGTGCATTTGAAATGCATAATGTCAGAAAAGATTGATGACTATATTTTTTTCACATCTGTTATTGGAAAAAATTTGACTTTGGGGACTGGGGAGTCTCACTTTGAGTGCAGGGGGAGAGTTCAGCCTTTGTGCTCATATTTGAAGTGCAGGATACTGACTATGATCTTTTTCATCTTAGGGCTTCAGAGTGGGTGGACTGAGATTAGAATTTGGTTCCACAACATTCTGTGCTGGCAAATGAGTACATTAAATACTGGAACATTATTTAATTAATTGGCCTTTGCTACTCTTTCCACAGTTAAAGTTCTGAGCCTTTGTAACAAATGGATAACGTGCAGTAAGGACTTGGTATTGAATTTGACTCCAGTCTCCAAAGAACTTCAACATTGGGTTTTTTTGAAAATTATATAATCGAATGTATATTTTATTAATATAGCCTTTATTTGAAAACTGGGCTTTTCAAAGGAATGATATGCTGTGTTCAGCTTCAGAGGTACTTAGAGGTCTCAGATAAATTGTGAATTATCTCTGTAGTAACACATTGAGCCTTTCCCTTGCAGAGAGTCTTTGATCCCAGACCCTTTTTTTTAACACTATGTAACCATGTGAACTTCCAGAGTCCTACAGTCTCATAAGTACTAAATTCTCTGGTTGAAATTTTGTTGAGAAAGAGATTCCATTAAAAATTAGAGCCTTTTTGTATTTGTATGAGTTATATTCCTTTAGCTCTGACAATAGTTTGGATTCTGATGACGGGGTCTGGGATAACATTTGTATTGGTGAAATTTCCTGCTTTGCAATCTCTGTCAAAACTGGGGAGATTTCACAGTGAAAGACATTTTGGGTTTAGGCAGAAGGTATTACCCTTTCCAGACCACTGCAATGACAGTTTACATTTTATGTATATCCATAACTGTGTCCTCTGCTGTTGCTGCTGAGATTCTGTGTGGTGTTTGGTTTTTTTGGCATGACTCACCTTTCAGGGTGCAAGAATCCTCAGTCTGTGTGGTGCTCCCAAAGCATTCACGTGTCTCCCACAAAATGTCTTTCCTCAGATTTCTTACGGTAAAATGTAAAACTCAGAACCCTGAGCCTGGCAGAGATCCAGAACTGGGCAGCACTCTCAGGCACACGGTGGGGACTCTTGGGGCTGTCCTGTACGGGGCCAGGGGATGGACTTTGATCCTAATGGGCTCCTTCCAACTCTGGATATTCTATGACAATATCTTGTGGTCTGGCTGCTGGGACATGAATGGCTTCATCTGGTTTTAGGATGTGCTGCAAGGAGTGTTTGCTGTCAATTTGAGTGGTGCAGGTGGGCTTTGCCTGGGGTGGGTTACAGCAGGTCCTGGAATTCTCAGTGTTTTGTGCCTGGCTCTCTCCAGAACAGCTTGAGTACAGGCTACCACATTTGCAGGCTGATTGATCAGAGGATTGGGATCAGTAGTAGAGTGAATCAGCTTGGTGGGATACACACAGATGACACCACAGGGTTGAGCTTCACCTTAATCTATGTGGAGCACCCACTGCCCTCAAACAAGATTTGCAAAAGCCACCATTGGGGTTATGACAGACCAGATCCTCCTGCCTCATCCTTGTCTAGGCAGGGTCAAACAGACTCTAATCCCTCGTTAAAAAAACCCTCCTAGGAAAACAGGGGAGAGTAATTAAATATGTAGAGCAGATTTCATAAATCTTTTTTCTTTGGAAAGTGCAAAGTTTATTTATTAGGAGCGCAGCTCTCCGTTCCGTATGTGCTCCCAGCAGGAATCTGTACCACATAAGGGGCTAGAGTGTAATTTTGAATTGCAAAGTAATTTTAAGCAGGGACACAGAATTTGGTAGTTTCACACTTACAAAGGCAGCTAACAGCCTTGCAAAAGAATCTCATTGGCAAAACAATTGATTTCTAACTTCTGGAGCAGAGAACCTTCACTGCCTAGATCATGTACAATAAAACTGACATCTGAGGGTAGAGCAAAAATATGCTCAGCTTTCCTAATCCCTTGGAGTCTTGTGAAATTACTGTCTGAAAACTATAATGAGAATGGGATAATTTGTGACATTTCCCTCTGCTGTTAGAAGGTATTGATTTTATGACATTTTCATTTCTTATTATGTATTACGAGCACAAGACATCCGAATGTTAATATCAGATGCACAGAATAAGCAAGGATGGTGCCAGGTAGCACTTTATTTATTTCAATTATTTTTCAGTTTTATGCTGTAGCTATTTTACCAAATCCCTGAAGGCTGTTAGCAGATAAACAATCACTCCTAAGCTCTGAGAATTCAGAATTAGAGGAGGCAGCCCATACATAAACTTATTTCTTCCAAGAAGTCTACCAGCCAAGAGAGATAACTTATCATCACCATGCTGAGTTTTGACCTCCCCTGTTTTATGTAAGATATTCAATTTTTCAGCCACATTGTCTGTCTAATTTAGACCGTTAATGCCTTGGGGTTGTTGTCATCTCCTCCTCACACAGGAGAGAGCTGCTGCAAATGCTAATGCACTCACAACAGAGCCAACAGTGCCACTTGTGTTCAGCCCTGCTGCATCTTACCTTTGTGAAGGGTAAATTCCCTCCCCTAGTGGTAAGCCCACCAGGATGAGGTTATGGAGAAGCTATCTCATCAAGACTGCCTTGGAATTCTTCAAGCTTTGACCTCTTAGCCATAGAACAGTGCAGTCCTACAGGCAGCTTTGCTCAGAGCTGTATCTGCGATCACTGCAAACACATATTTTGGGTTTCTGGAGAGATCTCTGTGTATCTGCCCTCTGTTTTTAGCATATTCATCCCCCTCTGTCCATCACGTCACGATGAGGAGTTGCACCCAGGCAGTGAGAGAGAAGGGTGTGCAGATCAAGGAGTTCTGGCCAAAACCTTGGGAGGCTGCAATGAATATTGCCAAAAAGGGAGACAGGGAATAAATTAAATTCACCCAGAGAAACGCACTGCCCACGTTTGGCTGGGGCAGTGCATTTCTGCTCTCGGTACACGGATGGCAGGAGGGTTCTCACCTCACCCGAGGTGCTACAGGATGCTGGTTGTGTGCCAGCACACAGGAGAAGCATTTACAATATCTGTGCTCAAGGCCAGCTTGGGTGGAGCTCTGAGCACCCTGCTCTGGTGGGGGTGTCCCTGCCCACAGCCCCGTGGCCTTTGGGCTCTGCTGTGCCCTCGGCAAAGAAGGAACCTGCCCAGGGCTCCCACTTGGCACATCCAGCTCAGCATCCTTGGGGCATGAGAAGTGTGAGCAGAAATCTGTTTTCTCCTTGGCCATCTGCATTTAAATTGATACATTATATGAAAGAGCACAAGCCAGCCCAGGAAACAAAAAAAATTAACCTATAGCTGGTGTGGGTAGAATGGATTTTAGGGGCTTGTTTATTTGTTGTTTCAGTAGGGTTTGGCTGGGATTTTTTCAGCTTGCTGTAGGGGAATCCATAGTGAATGGATAATTTTGTACAAAAATAAGACCTGAGGAGTAAAGAAAAAGAGATTGCTATTTTTATGCCTTGTGAAGTTGACTAAGTTATAGATATTGTGTGTGAACTATATTTATATTAAATTTATAGAGAGCTCTCTCACAGAGCAGGGTAGTGAAGAGAAGTGAAAAACAATATCATAATAAGGTCAGAGCATGAGAGAATAACTGAATTGTCCAGAAAATAAAGCCACACAGGGATCTCAAAAACTGGGATATCAAAAACATTCAAAATACCATTCAAAAAGTATCAGTCCCTTGTGGAGACTTTAAATGATCCAAGCTTACTTTGTCTGAAATACAGCTTTTATAAAGAAAATGCTAGAACCAGGGAAAAACTTTCCTTGGATCCTTTAACAATAAGGTCTGAAAATTCAATGTTATTGAAATTCTTTTTATGTGTACTTCAGAAACAAAATCATTTTGGGTTTCTTTAAAGAAAAGGATTGTGTAGATTTTATCTGACTTATACAGTGTAATCATATTTATATCATAATTTTCTGGTTTGTAACAATGCCCTTGTAAATATTCAGTTCTCTTTCAGTATAAATACTTCTATTTCTGGGGGTCACAATTTGATCTGAGTGCAAATTACTTTAAGCAGCAGGGGGCCAAGCCATAGATATGTATTCAGATTTGGACCCAGCTACTAAAGTGGAATATTTAAATGTTCAGAGAGAGTTTTCATGTTGTTATGGAGCTGGAGAACAAAAACCATCAAACACACACAAATTCCACATTGCACTTTCAGAAGGAGACACAAAGAGAGAAAAAAGAAGGCAAGGGAAAGAAAGGAAAAGAAGAAATAATGTTTATGTGCATTTCTTAGCTGGAATTTCCCTCTAATACCACAGTGCTCAGTTTGAGCTTGTCTTGCACGTGCTCAGCAAGGAATATTTAATTCTTATAATTTTAGTCTAATGCTGTTGTTTCCTTCCTGTATGGGGAATGTAAATACCCACTCTTTGGGCTGGCCCCAACCCTTGTCTGTTCAAAGGGTTTGCCTGCAGGTCCCTCTGTGTTCCCTCCACAGACCTCTGCAGCAATCAGAAAGAGCTTTGCAGAAATCTCAAAGAATTGCTGAGAGTCCCATGAGGAAAAGTCACCAGGATTTGCAGGGGATGAGGGAAGAACAACAGATGACTTAAGTTATCATTCCAGTGGAGAAAAACCTAATGGGAATTCCTGGTCCTTGGCCAGTGGAGAATCCACAGAGGAACCTTGCAGCTGCCTGGTGATGGGAAAAACATTGATTAATTAATGCCCATTTGCATTAATTGATATTGCAGCAATGCAGGCATCAATCATTCATAACTCCCTCCTACAATATCGTTCTGTATCAGAGATACATGCAGCTGTGTTCCCATGGATAGTGGGAAGAGCTGGAACTTCTGCCATGAATCTACTGGAAAACTCCCATATGCCCCCAAAATGTGTTCAGAGTACTTTCCACTCTCTAAAGATGTTGAGTTCTGGCTCCTGGTAGGAATTATCATGAGTTTTCCAGAGTCCCTCTTTAGTGGGAGGTTGATGGACCAGATCTCTTTTCAGTTACTGTGAGACTTTGATGTGGAATTTAAAAGTTTCAAATACAGGGATATAAAACAAAACTCAAACAAGTGGAAAGCAGTGCTTAGTATAGGATAAAACCCAAATTCATAGATATTATCAAATTAACTAATACTGCTAAAACATTATCACTATTGCTCTCATCAAGAAGGAATGGAAGTAAATCCTGCAAAAGGATCAGCCTGGGATCTCTGGGTATGGACCTCTAACTCCAGAACTGGTAAAGAGGAAGCAAAGACAAAGGTTTTTATGAAAATAACACCTATTAGGACATCAAAATGTCAAGGAAGAACAAGAAAATTGTTTCCTCCAATGGTATAAGGAAAAAAAGCTTTGCCTAAAAAAGTGTGAGAGAAAACCACCAGGGGGTAGAAGAAAGTGGATTTGGAAGTTATTTACCACCTTAGGTGATTTCAGCAAGCCAGCCTTTTAGCTCTATCTGTCTTGAGTATTTGAAACTAAATGTTTTGTGCAGGAAATGAAAATAGGTTGATTAAGCTTGTTCTGTCCTCCTGCCATGCATCCTGTACATCACTGAGACACCCTGTGATGGAGAGCAGCTACAAAGCACGGGTGAGAGATGGGAAATTGCCTCAGGCCCTGATGCTTCTGGTGTCTGATTGTGATCCAGGTTAGCAATCACAGAAATTGCTGCTGAGAGTCACCTGCAGCTCACCCATTCCCCGGGCAGCTCGCCGAAGTCGGGGGATTTGTGTGCTGCAGCGAGGCAGGAGTTATAAAGGAGTTATTTGTAATGAACTCCTGCAGATGAGGCTTATTCCTCCAACTCCTTCATGTGGATTGTGGCTTGTGAAGACAGGGAAGAAGAGTTACACTGGAGTGTTCTGTAAGTCACTGTCTGCCCGTGGCACAATTTCCTGCTGGAAGCAGATGCTGCCAGAGCAGCACCCACACAGACACTGTCACTTGTGTGCTGCCATCACAGGCAGGGCATAATTAGTCACTTTGCATCTACTTTCACTTTATTTTGACAATTAGGAGGTTGAACAAGAGGAGGTTTGCAGCTTCAGTTGGAAGGCAGAGTTGAGCAGTGAGGAGTGTGTGTTCCTTCACGCCCCTTCTGAGCTGGATTTAAACTGGACTGGCACTGAGCGAACAGGTTTGCTGGAGGATTTCATCACAGGTGTGCTTAAGTGGCTGCTGTAAATTGAAATAGGTTAAATGTATTAGAAATTAAGTAGCTATTTCCTCGGGAATGTCTATGTTCTTTCTGCAAAGTTTCATTTCAATAATTTAGAAAATATAGATTATCAGTTTTGTGCAGTATTTATGGTAGTAAGCCATGTGAATGAGGAAAGGAGAGGAAAAAACCCAAACCCTGAGAACATTATGGAAATTATTCTTTGCAGATATTTTCATCTTTGTCTTCTATACCAAACTCTATTTGCATGACCTCATATTATTATAACAATCAAAGCAAACCCTCCCCAGAGAGGAAATGCTGCGTGGCTCAGTCTCTTACTGAGGAGATTGGTAACTGAGCAACTTTCACTGCACATATTCCACGTGTTAACATCCCAAATCTCAGCTCCTAATAAGCCATCCTTTTCATTATGTGATTTCCTCACTGTGCCTATGCAGTATTAAATATCTTTAATTCCTATTTGTCTTCCAGCTGAAATGAGATGTTACCTAGAAACTTCGAGGCTGATTGTCTACCTCCCTACTGACAGATGCAGTGACTAAGTAAAGGGAATAAATCTTTTTTTCTAGTTCTTTAATTAAATGTCTGCAGCTATTTGAACCTGGGGAAGCAACTAAAATGTTTCCCACAATGACAAAGACTGAGAAAGATCTATTTCTCCTGACTTTGATTTCTTTTTTTTCCTTAATTCAAGTTATATCAGCAGAAATTGTTAATATAAACAACTTTAAATCGTGGGGTTTTTAAGACACCTTCTGGGCAACTTCCTGAAATTAAATTAAGACTATGGAAGAGTCCATCATTTGGATTTCACAGAACATATTTTGCTAGCACTCCAGTTATTTACTTCGACTTGTTCAGGCCTGTTTATGTAAATATGAAGTCACAAATATTTGAAAGTAACATGTAATAAGGAGAAAAAATAAGTCAAATGTCTACATCAATTTTTAATTCCTTCCGGAGATTATTTCATTCAAGCTCTCATCAAAGACAGGTACACATGAAACCAATGTAGTTTTTATTTCTGTCTGTTGATATTTAAATGCTTTTCTGTCAGACATGAGAAAATAGTATTTTTATGGACAATATGCTCCCGTGATTTTGATGCCCACAGAGAGGCAGGATGATTTTCCTAAATTCTTTCAGTGCCTCTCTCATTTGTAGTGAAGCTTGTCTTACCCAAGGCACTGTGTCAGAGAAGCAGACCCCACCCTCTGAGTATAAATTCTGATTAAACCTGATACTATTAAAAAAAAAAAAAAAAAAACAAACCCAAAAACAAACTAAAAAACAACCAAACCACCCCAAAAGCAGAGACAGTCGAAACTTTAAATACACACTTGGCTGGGTCAGGCAGGCTACCTGTGGAGCTGGGCAGGAATTCAGGTGTGAATTCACACCAGGCCAAACAACCTCCTCAGGTTTAATGAACTCCACACCAACACCAGGGAAGTGCTCCAGGGAAGGAATACATTCCATTCCCATTACTTCCATACTCATGAAATAAGTGGCTGCTTAATGCAGTTGGATAAAAGCCTTTGAGATGAAAAATAAAAGAGGTTTTTTCCGTGCACCTCTGAACTCTGGTGTGGCCAGGGGATGGCTGGGAGAGCTGGGCAGGGATTTGTCTGCAGCCACAGAGCTTTAAATGAATCAGGGCCAACAGTCTGGGCTGGTCCATCATAAACTCCAACACTTCCAAACACAGGGAACAGCACCCTGGAGACTTCCAGCTCACTCTGAGGGTTTGGTTGGGCTTTTTTAAGCCAAAGTTTTTAATGAAGAGAAACACACTTTTATTTTCTTGGTGAGATATTTTAGTTTCTTCACCCCACATCCCCATTTAGTGGATTTTTCAGTTCCTGGTGTGTATTGTGCTTTCCACACCCTCATACCTTCCCCAGCACTTGGTGGAGAGAAAAAGTCTTTGCAAGCAGAGAGAGCAAACAGCAGAGCTGTCATCTGTTAAACTGGGTATTGTCTCATTAAATTTCTATGTAGTGCTGGGAAAGATTAGGAGGAGAGTGACAGATTCTGCTCCACAATCACACAGAAAAGTTCAGCTGAGCTCTTGAGGGTAAATGGACACCAATTCCTGGCAGCCACAGGGGTTGGATGTCCCTGCAGCTCACAGAGCATCCCAGGCACAGAGCAAACATCCCGTGCCGGGTGCTGAAAGGAGGACCAAGAGAGAAGCCAGGGAGCATGAGAGAAACGATTTTCTCTTATGACTTGGTCTTTTTCTGTGCTGAGGGATGTCCATATCAAACCAACCAGCCCAGCAAAATGAAATGTACCTTGAACAATCTGTCAAAATCTGAGTCTAAACCAAAGGCTTCTCAGATTCAGAACTTCCCTTTTTTCCATACTTTAGGCTGCTGTGTCAGAGGAAATGGAAACATGGCAGTGCTATTGCCAAGGCAATCTTCCTGGGCTCCAGTACCACATTCTGCTGTGAAATATTCAGGCTGAATTCTAGGCCAGAGGAAGAATAGGAGTGCAGTGGAGATTCTTTGAGAAACTAGAAATTATGGCTCTACAGGAATAAAGTGTGACTGGAGGTGAGAGAACAGAAATAATACTGATGTATAGAAAGATCTTTAGATTTGATTAAGAAGTTAGCAACAGTGGGAGGGGGAAAATCATTTTATTGAATTAAAGACAAAAATTGGTCCAGCAGTGAAACTTATTCTGACTTCAAATAAATCAATATTTTGAGATATATAGCTTTTGATGACATATTTTTCCTTCAAGTTCTGATGACTTCTGAATCTGGATTGGGAATGGAACCAACTTGTTAAGGGAAATAATATTGTTCAACAATGATACAATAATATATTAATAAATTCGCTATTAATTAGTCTGTATTCCTAATGTAGGTCAAATATGGAAGACTATTGGCACATGTTATTTAGATGAAGAAAGGAAAAAAAGAACTTAAATCAGATATAGTTGCTCCTTCTGTCAATGATTTGCCAATACATCTGGGACAGTGTACTGTTAAATATATAAAGATATCTTCAAGTTAAAGAAATGAAAACAAAACTGTTTATAAGTGAAGTCATCCTTAAGTAGAAGAAAAATAAAAAAGCACAGAGAGAAAATTAACTGGAAGGAAAGAATTTCCTACATAAAAGACAATATCCTGTACTTTTGTGGTACTAAAATCAAATGCTTTCAAGAAGCGAGCACAAAACGAAATATTCTAGTAGCTAGATGTTGATCTTCACTGATAATTAGTTTTTAATTTGAAATGATATCTCAGATTTTCATCATAATGATTTTCCTAGTGCAAGCTTATGAAGGTGGTGGAAAGTACCAGTGTGAGAAAGGTATCTAAATATCCTCCTTTCTTCAATAAAAACTAATTTTAGTTGAGTTACTTGCAGGTCTTTAACTTCAGAGAGAATGTGAATGATGATTTTCTTTGAAAAAGAGAACACTTTTAAGTCCTGAAAACTTTCTTCTGAAATCAGATCTACGCAGGGAGAGTCATATCAACACCAAATTTCATTATTCAACTAGAGCAGAAAATCACACAAAAAGATCATTATCATTAGTAGGAAGAATAGCTTGGCAAAAAATTTTACTCTGATAATCACAGAATTGGGTCACTGTGTCTTGTAGATTTGTTGATTTCCTTCACTCCTTCTGGTCCAAAAGAGAAAAAAGAAAAGAAATGCTGTTTGCTGGTTAATACAAACCACATTAATGTCATTAGAGCAAGTCCATGCCATGTGAAAACAAACAGCTCTTAACCAAAACAAAACTGTATTCTCTTTTGAGAGATGTCTAAATAATGCTCTCCTGATTCAGTGAAGTGATGATTGACTCCTCTGTTTGCAAGTAATTAAGGTATTTGCCTCTCTTTGGAATTGTGGAGGTGCATAATGGGTAAAGCCAGATAGAGTTATAGGAATATCGATTAAAACAAAGAAGTGTGAGATCCCAGGGTTTTCAGCAGAGCTGTGTGCCTTCAGATAAGAGAATGGCATCTGATTTTATAAGTTTCTTCAGGATTAAATACATGTATAAATAGCAGGTACAGGTTTGTGTCTGTAAATACACACTTCTCAATAAATAGTACATTTTCCTAATTGCTTTCTTCTTGCTGATGTATTTATCACTTCTCACCTTAAGATACTGCAGAAATTTGCATATTCTTACTAACAGTGGAACGTGGACCAGATGAGAACTCTGTTTCACATTCTGCAGAATTAATCTAATTCCTCCTGCAAGCCCCATGTCCTGGATCACTGCAGCAGTCTCTGGCTTCTCATGTGCACCATGAAAATCCATATTTTGTTTTCAATTTGCACCTTGCTAGTTTTCTTGCTTGCTCTGGCTTCAGTTTTCAGATAAAGTGACTAACAGCTCTCTGTTTACCTTCCTGCACATAACCTGAGCATTTAGTCAGAATTCTTGCACTTGAAAATAGGTGGTGTGTGCTGGTGAGTGAAAGTTGCTTCCTTAATAGCAGCAGAAGAGAATTAACTCATTGGTGCTGCCAAGAAGGAAATATTTTGGTTACTGGGCTTTTCTTATCAGCAACAGTCTGTCACTTAGGCCTGTTCCAGAATTCATGGGATGTTTCAAGCTCTGCCTCTGGGGATGCCTTCAGCCACAGACGACAGGAGCACCACCAGAACTAGCTTTGTGGTTCTATTTCACATTTTCTTTATGGTTGTACTCTGCTCGTGTGTATCCCCTGAACTCCTCATCTTGCTGACTGTTTCTCTGATGATGGATAGCTGCAACCTGTCATTAATGTGCTGTGAGAACATATTATGGTGTTATACATCACGAGGGACCCTTCTCTCAAGACAGGTTACTATTATATATCATTAAAATGATGGCCAGTAGGAACAGGCATCCCAGAGAGGGAATCTTAGAATTTTATGTGGGGGAAAAAATCCTACTTTATAGGTGAGTTGGGATGAAAAAAATATAATAGGTGGGAGTTGTAATATAAATAATATTAAAAATAACTGCTATTTTTTATATAAATTGTGTCTAAAAGGAGTGCCTAGATCATAAAAACAAACTCCTGCACAGCAGGAAATGTTTATAACAGAGGTTTTTATGCATAAAGACCTACTGTGCAGTAAGTCACTGAACTATGACAGGTATGGCCAGAAAGGGCAGAGCCAAGCCTGAGAATCATTTTGAAATGAAAGGGCACAGTAGAATTTTTCAGAATCTAAATAACCACAGGACTCCCCTTATGAATCTGCCTGTGATGTTGTATTGTGGCTGCAGAACTTCCCCAGTGTCTCAGAAAGAAACTGTTTAAGTGATGACAATCCTGAGAAGCTGAGCACTGAGAGGAAGCTGTGGCTTCTGCTCACCAGAGCTCCCAGACACGTGGAAACTGTAAGGAGCTGTGTGTGCACGTGTACAATTCCCATGGAAGCTGCCAGGAATTAGCTGCAGTTATCCAGGAGCAGAGCTGGACACGGTGTGTGTGGGCTACAACCTTGTTACTACAGCAGCCTCTCAGCTTCTCTTGCCAGGGAGCATTTTGTAACTACAGAACCATGATCACCTTTCTAATGCAGACACATCCCTGGTGTGTGCCAAAAAAAAAATGGGCCTGAACCTCAAAAATCACAAAAATGAGGACTGTAGATGTGTATGGCTGAGGATGGGGAATGGGATGGGTCTCTCCCCACACCACTGATGATGTGCTGCAGTGGATGAGGCTGCTGGAACTCCTGTCCTCTGCTGCTCCCCTTTTCCTCTGTAAATGCAGCAGAAATGTTCACCTACAAACCAAATGGCTAAAAACCAAGCCAGCAACGCTATTTCCATCCTTAGAGATTGTTGTTTTATATCTGCTGAAACCATTAAACCCCATTGCTTCCCTATTATCTCTATCAGAATTAGATATCAGTAGATCTCCTGCATCCTCAGTGTTCTGTGACTCTAAAGTGCATCATGCAGGCGTTAGAGAGCTGAGATTTTGTTTGTTTGCTTCTTGCTTTTGAGATGATGATGGCAGCCTTTTAAATCTAAAACCAAATAAACATTTGAGTCCTTAAGTAATGTTGGTGAAAGTGCTTCAAGTAGAACAGTTGAGATTCTTTTCAGATTCACTTTAGATTATTTTTAACTGTTTTGTGTTCTTGTTTTTCCTTAATTCAGTTTTACACATTGCTCAAGTATTCACATTCTTGCTTTAAATAACCCAAACCACACACCTAAATCTTGGGGGGATTTTTAATACTAGTTTTACTCGTGTGATTCACTTGCTGTAGGCAGCTACTCTTGATTTATAGAACTTTGTGCTAAGGTTAGGAGGGGAAACACTTGCCAAGGTAAAGGAACAACAAGAAGAAAAGTTGTGATATTTTCAATTAGACTTATCAAAATATTTAAAACACTTTTAATAACAAATACGCCCGTATCCCTCTCTGAGGAGTGTTAGATATGCCTACAAAAATACTGGTTTGTTCTGGGTCCGAATGTTGAGTTTTAAACAGTTTACAGACTTTGGAGAAATGCATACAAGAGGAATGGGATGGCTGAAAATCCTGCTCGGGGGTGGCATCTGCTGTGGCTTTGTGAGCATGTTCTCATAATGTGGTGTGTCAACACCATCTGGTGAGCAGGGACCGAGTGAGCCTGGCCTGTGCTGCCTCCACATCAAACCCAAATTGTTTCCAGCAGCGTGGGGAGGATGAGAGCAGGGCCAGGGTGTCCCAGGCAGCTCAGCTCAGCTCAGGTGCATTCCCAGGGGAATGGGAGAGGTCCTGGCTCTTCCTATTCCCCTGCACACCTGCTGGAAAGGGCTCTTGGGGGAACTGAGGGGCTGCAAGTATTTCTGTAGATGGTCCTCCTGGAAATTAAAGCTCAATACATCACACCTTCATACGAAACAGCCAGCTTAGGTCAATCCCAGGGTTTTTTTAAAGTATTGCAGCCCTTAGGAAGATTCTGCTTATTCTGTGCATGTGTTCTGTGTCTATAACACACAAATAATGTACATGTTGCTTGCAAGGATTTTTGGACCATTTACAGATTTGTCATTTCTAGCTTAGTGACACATTTCTTCTTTTTGGGTCTCAGGCTACCTGGAGTTTGTGCAGTAATATTCACATTAACATTGATCTGAATTATTCTTGAAAAGATGATTTCATTGTGAATAAGATGATAGTATTTACTGAAATATAATATTGCCTGTGCCATTTTCACTTTGTCCAAAGATTGCTTTGCCTGATGAAATTAAAAAATTACTTTTTTCTATCAAAGCCTTTTCCCTGGGGACATATTTGTTCCCAATCAAATAAAAGGCAAGGTGAAGAGTTAAACAGTAAAATAATACTGATTGCAGATAAGATGTTACTTCCATGTGTTTCACACCAGAATGGCATGAAAGCTTGAGAGCCAAAGCTTCATGAGAGTCTATAAACTAAAAAATGGTCCTTAGAAAACACCATTCCTTCCAAATTAATCTCATATATAAAAAAAACCTATAATTTCACAATCACTGAAGATATAAAAGTGTTTTAAAATATGGAGAGATGACCTTGAGTTCTCACCAAAAAAAGGAGTTTTGTTAGAAGTTGCTGTCAATTGTAAAATCTTACACAAATACTTAAGATACTGTGGAAAGTTGAAAGTAAAAGGGGATTTTCTGCTACTTTGTGCAAGTCTTGACAATTGTAAATAATTATGGGATAAGAGAGAGTCCTTTCATTACTGTTATCTAATTTATTTCATACACAAGGAGCTGCATCTTTTTTGCTAGATCTGATAATCTGATGCTTTACTTTTGAAAGTCACTTGATAGTGGCAAAGATAAATATTTTTTGAATAGTTGCTGGCAGTTTGAAAGATGGGTATCTTTACTGCTATTTACAGTGAATATTCTTGCATTCCACCTGAGTATCTCATGTGTAAGTCTGTGTCACTTCCCTACCTGGAACTTGAGCATTTCCCAGGAGGGATTCACACTTTATTGTTGCTTATTTCAGGGTGACTGGGGCTTCTGGCTGGTAGCTTCCCCTGTTAGAGCTGCTCTGCTCCTCATAAATGATTAAACCACTTCTTTAGCCCTGAATTAGGAACAGGAGTCTGCTTAGACAATTTAGGAAGTTCAACCTCGTGCATTGCTAACATGCACAGCTCTGGCCCACGTGGAATTTGCACCAGGGAAATGTAGTGAATGCAGTCAGCAATGGTACTTGTCACTTCACTGCTGTTGGACTTTTAGTGCCTGTGTTCTGTGCATTTGTGGCTGTATTTTCTTTTAAATTATGGCTCATTAAACATCTTCATAGAAATTTGCAGCACCTACCTGGCAATAAAAAGCCACGTGGTCCGTGCTCTTCATAGGCAGGGGTGTTTCAAAGGAGCATAAAACTGCAATAGCTGAACAGCTGGAACCCATCTAAGGGTGCCTGTACCCTGAGCCTCAGTTTAGATTTATTTTTATCATTTTCTGTGTTGTTTGCCATCTGGATTAAAATTGATATTAAATATTTGGATGTAGTTGCAAATCCTCTTACATTTTCTAAACCCCATATTACACGAGCTGTTAATGCTGCCACTGAACACAATCACACTTGTGTTCAGACAACCTCATTGGCTTCATTTGCCTGTTGCATGCTCACCAGTTTGGCCTTTTGTCTGCTGCCTTTATAAACCTGTGTCAATTAGAACTTAGGCTCCAGTCAGTATTGAAGAAAAGGGGACAAGTTTCTGAATTTATTTTTTTTTTTCTTTCCACTCAGACAGTGCCCTACAAAAGTCAAATATTTTGTAGATGCTGATGTGCTTGTCAGTGGCTTGTCACCTCTGCCTAACTGGCACTGTTTATATCTAGGAAGTTTGTCAAAAAACAATAATTTCTGTGGGGTTTAGAGTTAAATACAGCAGGATTCCTGCCTTTCTTTTCTCTTAGCTTGTCTCTCTCTCAGCATCATGACCATGACCATAAAGAAGAGCCAAAGAGCAGTGGGAGTACAGAAACCAAAGGGAGGAAAGCTGTGAGTGCACTATTTGCACAGCAAAGTTGAGTATGCTTGTGGCTAGAAAGGCTTCTGGTTTGGTTGGTGTGACTCAGAAGCATGGTGACAGTGATGAAATTGTTATTTGGATGGGAAAAGAGTGAGAACCAGGAAGAAACAGCTCCCCTGGGTGGGGTTTTGAGCAACCTGGTCTAGTGGAAGCTGTCCCTGCCCAAGGCAGGGAGTTGAAACAGGGTGGTCTTTAAGGTCCCTTCTAATCCAAACCACTCTGTGATTCTGTGAAAGTTCCCCTTAAGCAGTGAAATATCAGGCAGTTATTAACATAAGAAGTATAATTGCCTCAGAACTATTCTAACAGTTATTATATTGATCTTTTCCATGCAGCAGCAATGCAGTGGGAGTTTGAAGTAAGCAAAAATTAGGATGTTAGTGCTGTAATCTTGATGGAACCTGTGATAGTGAAGCCAGGTCACTTTAGAACTCAGTTCAGTGTCTGACAGTGGGATATGCTGGAACTGTCAATACCATGCAGTTTGATCCTAGTTTGAAGTACTTTCAGAGATGCACCAGGGTTTATTAATAAAGATTCACTTGTTCTTTTATTGATCAGTGGTACAGATCACACCACCACCATGAATTTACTTGTTAAGCACTAAGCCACCTACATGTGAGCACTGCTTAATGAAAGGACTCTCCTGAGCCACAGATCTGGAGGAACAAAAAAATAAAAGATTACAAGTGTGAGGGACCAAGGATACAGCTAAAACTGGCTGCACTTCCTACAACCGAGAGTATCTGGCTACTGAAATCCTGAGATTCAGTGTGTTTGAGAGGGAAAAACCAAAGGGAGGGGGGGGGTATGGTTTAGGGGAAAAAGGTTTGAGTTCTGTGCTGTGCTTTGGACATAATGTTAGTACAATGATGTAAACCTGAAGTGCACAACTTCCAACACAGTTCAGAGAGATCTGAACTCCCTCCTTGACCCCATGTACACACTTCTGACCTTCAAATAATCTCAGTGATCTTGGCACTTGTGCAGGAACTAAATAATCTGAGAGAATACCTGTGCAGGGGGCGGGGAGTGATAAAAATTGCTCTGCACAGCTTCATCCCTGCGTTTGGTGCTCGGAGAAGCCAAACTTCTCCATCTGTGCCGCTTTGCCAGCAGCCCTTCAGGGTGTGAGCAGCTCCCAAGGAGTGCAAAGTAGCAAGGCAGGAGTTTTTTTCTGACCTGTACAGCTGCAGCTGTTTGTTGTGGTTCTCTTCACTTGCAGAGGAAATTACTTATTTTTCTCCTGGAGGAGATGAATATCAGGATTGAGCTGTTTGAGCTCTGAGTGCTGCTCATTGTGGGTTCCAGGGCCCAGCTTGCCCAGGGGCCATGGCTGCTGCTGGAGCCTCAGCACAGCTCTGGTGCTTCGGAGCACTCCTGAGCAACTGCAGTTATAGCAGAAAGATGTGCTGGGTTTGAACACCAAAGAGAAACCTGAAGGTTGCTGCCTCTTTTTGCATATCGAGGATAGAAATTTTACTTGCTGGCCAATATTGAGGAGAGTGCACTGCCAAACCTCCCTTACGTTTAGCACAGAAAGAGGGATCATTACTGAAAATACAACCAGTGTAAGGAGAGTGTCAAGAATCACAGCCTGTGTTTTGACACATAAGTTTAAAAAAAGCAATCCAACTTTCCCAATAATTTTATGTCTCACTCTACATCTTAAGGCCGTGACTGGGGCAGTGGAGGGGGAATGTGCTGTTAGTGACTTTAATTGCTCTTTTTCATTTAAATGTTGTATCCTGATTTTTTGCTGACTTTGTAAAAATAAGTAGGTTTGGAACAGAATTAAAATTGAAATTTTAAGCTAGGAATTTGCAAATACTGTCACCAGTATTTTGCCATTACCATTGAACCCCTTTGGCTGAAACACAAGGTAGGAATTAGTGTCTCCTGAAGGGCAGGCAGCATTTCCACCTGTTGATCTTGTCTGCTTTAAAGCCATATTTGCAAAAAGAAAACTTTAATAACTTGGGATTTCTGGAAGAATGTGTCACCCATCTTTAGGCATTAGCTGAGTGGAGCACTAGAAAACTTGCCTCACAATTCATTCTGCTATGATTCCAACTTTTGACCATTGCAGACTGGAAGGTGGTAAGAATATTAACTCTTGAATTTGTACAGAGCTACAGAAGCAACCTGAAGAATTCGTATGCCTCTGTGCTGTTTTACAGACACCAGATATACCACCTTTGCAGATTTAGATTACAGAAATTAGAAAACAGCAGCTGTGTCCCCAGTCAGTGATTCCAGGGCAGTGTCCAGAGAAAATCTAATCAAGGTGGAAGCAAGGATTCAACGCTGCTTGTGGGACTTGGCAAGGCATCCATCTAGAGATTTTCAGATCCAATAAGTGCACTGAGGCATGACAAAGAAATTGACTTTTTTTTGTTTTTTAAATGTAGCCTCTGATCAAAGAACCCCTGTGATAGAACAGATCCAGCAATTTTTCATCCCCCGTGTGCTTTGATCTCCAATGAGTGAATGCAAAAGAGAATCTGATGACACATCAGAAGTGCATCTGCTTGGTATCTTGGGCTGCAGGTCTGTGTGGCAGAGAGCTGCCAGCCCCTGCTCTGAGGCTCTGCCTGGCACTGGCACTGCCCTGGTGCTTCTTTGCAGCAGCCCCTGTTGGGCATCCTCCCTCCTGGGGGCTGCTCACACCCAGCCCCAGGCAGGGACTGGCCTTCCATCCCCCTGGCACCAATGGCTCTGGGTGGCTCTGCTTTGCTCTTCTGCTCCCTCTCCTAAGGAGAATGTGTGTTTGAATCCCTGCCTGATTTTCTCCTTAGGGCACCCCCCCAGCTCGAGGGCGTGTGGATGTTGTGCTCTGTGAGTCAATATTTGAGAATTGGAGCAGCCAAAGAAGGTCAGCTTTAAACATCCACGTGCTGCCACTGAGCCTTCAGTCAGCTCCTGCAGTGAAAATAAGGGCAGAATTTCCTCAGGATGTAGTTCTCCATGGCCTAACAAACTCAAATCAGACAATCTCACATCTTTATGAGCCAAAGTGGAACTTAAATGGTTGGATATTCAGACCGTGGTCTCTAGATAAATCACTGATGTGTGATTCATTTAGATTTCCTCTCCAGTCAGTATAGAGAGAAGGACAATTTAGCAATCCTACATTATTCATATAATCTAACTTAGACATTTAAACTTGCTGAAAAGTTAAAACGTGCAATAGAATTTGTAAGAAATGTTAATATGCAGGAGCCAAGAGTTCTACACTGCTGTGGTTTGAAAGTAACTATAGTTCCTCTGTTGGAATTGGTACTTTCTAGGGGAGAAACTTTCATTGAGACTGGCTTTTAGTTACCTGGAGAGTAAAAATAACCTGTAAGGCCCCATGTCTTCTTTCATCTCTTTTTTTATTTTTTCCTTTTCCCCTCAAGGAAACTTTGCCTGAGAGTTTTCTTTTTTCAGTATTTACATTAAAGACAGTAAAAATTAACTGCAGTTCAGGCCTCTGAAAGCATCTTGGACACTTATTGCACTCTGTTTCTGGGTGTGAAAATGCATCAGTTCACAAAACTGTAGCTGTGGTTAAACAGGGTTGTGACTTTAAATTATTGTCACAGGAGGTTTGGCTTCCCCTGCCTGTCACCACCCCACACTTCCAGAGGTCACCAGCTTTACTTTGCTTTGGACCTGAATTTTTGGGACAGAGAAATCAGATTATTTACTTTCCTCACAGGCCTGTTTACAGGTAAATTTTGCAGTGTTTTTAAGTCTATTTTCTCTTCACTTCTAAAGGCAGAAATATTGGTGCAGGAATGGATGGAGGATGTCAAAATCCTCTTAAAAACAAGGAAAATTCTGGGTTTTTTTTGTTTACCTTGACAGTAAATCTCTGATTCACCTTGCATATTGGAAAATACTTAATCCACAGAGGTGACAGGCTGCAAATTCCTACAAAGTACAGGGAAATAATGATGTTCAAGAAAGCACTCTTTGATAATTGTATTTTAAAATTCAAGCCACACACTGTGATTCTGATATTTTTGGTCATTAGTGGAGCAGATTAAAAACAAAACAAAAACACGAATCTTGGAAAGGTAATGAAATATTCTGTTTGATCTGACAATTTCCTGTTTAACACCTCCACTTGGTGGTATTGATTTCTGTACAACACTGCCTAGCTAATAATGTTATTGAATAAAACAATCCTAACAAATGTATCAAACCAGTATTTGATGTTTCTGTGAATGTTAAAATGACAATACCTCTCAAAAAAAAAAAAAAAAAATCATGTAATTGATAAGAAAGGTCAAAATCTGGTTTGATTTGTGTGCTCTGGGCTTTCCAGCACATTTTTGTGTTCCATATTGAACACTAGTAGCACTCAGGATAAAGGATAAATTTTATAAATTTTTTATTTCACCAAAAATGCTGAGCCAAAAAACCCTCTAAACTCATAACCCCAAATCCTGTTTTTACAGCACATAACCCAGCCTACATAAAGAGACCCCACAATTAAAACAAAGCACAGGAAGTCAGTGTTGCTGCTGTCTTTTAGACCTTTCAGTGCTTCCCTGGAGGGTTTTTTTGGTAGCTGAAAATAAAATTACTGGAATTTCATGCCTTTTTTACTTTACTTTCGTGTTAATCATGGGGGGAAATATCTGCTTTCAATATGACAGTCTTTTAATATCTACAGAGAATAAACAAACACTGTGTGACTGAAGCACCCCCCCCCAATGCTCCTCACCCAGTCTCTATTCCAGCCCTGAAGTCTCTGGTGAGGTGACATTTATCCTCTCAGCTCCGTGCTCTTTCTTGCTTTTCCCTTATTAAGATTTGTTTCCACCACAAAGAAAGGACCATTTTGTCTTCTGTGTCCCTTTCCTGAGGCGTGCCTTGCTCCTCTGGATTTTCTCCTGGAATCCATTGCCATTCAGAGGTTGGAGCTGTGAATGTTTCCCCAGAAATGAGCACATTTCAGCCACCCCTGTCTCTGTCAGGCCATGACACACCATTGCCTTCACAGTTGCAAATCTGGTGTCAGACTTGCAGTTTTGAGAGATCAAAGCTGACTTTATCACTGTGAGTTTGGTGATGAAGATCAACTTTAATTCCTTTTTTATTTTTTTTTTTTTTCTTGCTTGCTTGAGGTCACTCCAAGATCACGGGATTTGTTGGAAACTCTTGTCTCCCAGCTGTGAATGTTTTCTGTATTGACCTGGACTAGAGAGTGAAATATTCCCCCTCTGAGGCATCTCTGGGCTGTGTGGAGCTAAGATGAACTCTTTTAACCAAACAGCCATCAGGGTCATCATTTCTCTACCCACAAGTAACAGAATTGTTTACCAAATCCCAAGGTGCTGAATTTATGACACATTAAAACAAATTATTTCTGTAGGAAGCTGAAAGAGGCACTTTTGTCCCAGACCCTGGCCTGGCTTTAGACCACAATTCTTCCCAATACTTGAGGTCTGATTTGGCAGCCAAGGATAAGGGCTGTCCCACAGGTTGTGTGTGCACATGGAAACCTTCCCTGCTACTGGGACAAAGCTCCAAAATGCAACTAAAATGTTCTGTGTCTGTGTGAGATACATTTAGTAAGAATTAATATGTGACTGAAATCAAATAATATCATTTCCATTGCGGTGTTTAAAACAAAAATATGTTTGAAGAATATCATATGTTCTGGTGTTGTGGCCTTTCAATCACTTCATGAAAGGGGACACAAGGACATGGGGATTTTACTCTCCAGGCTCCTGTCTTGAACCAGAATTGCCTTGTTCTCCTGCCAGAGCACCTGCTGTGGCTGTGAGGTCTGGTTTGCTCAAAAGAGCAATCACCTTTTGGGAAGGCTCATCCTTTGTTTAGTCTTGCTTTGCTACAAATTCAGCTGTAGCAAAATTTACTGCTGATCCAAGGACTGTGAGATGCTAAAACATCTTGTTGATAATCAAAAAGTTTTCTTTTTTTGCATTTTAAGTCTCAGAAGAAAACAAACATGTAAAGATGTTACCTGTACCAGAGTATAGTATTTGCTTATTTTGGGACTGCTCCAGTCTGTCAAAAACAAAAAAAAAAACAAAAAAAAACAAAACAAAAAAAAAACCCCACAAAAACAAAAAACCAACTTTTTTGTCTGCCTAGATCACAGAGTGTTCCTAAAATTATTTTACTTAGTTGATGGAATTTAATGTTTAAAATTGACACTGTGTAATTCATTAGCACTCCTGCTGAGGAAATGAGGATGTTTCAGAGAAGCAGTGGTGTAAATGCAAGGAGGAGACCAGACCTGAAAAGAGCATTTGTTTCTGCCTCTCACATGCACAGGCTCTTCCTGCTTGAAACTGGGTTATGAGCTAAAGATAGCAGGTTTTATTACTGAAATTAAACTTAGGCTTTGGGGTGAGGCAAGTGCAGCTTCCCAGCACCTGAAGGGAGTTACAGGACAGAGAGACAGGGACTGTGAGGGACAGGACAAGGGGGAATGGCTTCAGCCTGACAGAGAGCAGGGTTAGATTGGCTATTAAAGAAAAATTCCTCCCTGGGAGGGTGGGCAGGCCCTGGCACAGGGTGCCCAGAGCAGCTGCGGCTGCCCCTGGATCCCTGGCAGTGCCCAAGGCCAGGCTGGACATTGGGGCTGGGCCCAGCCTGGGACAGTGGGAGGTGTCCCTGCCCATGGCTGGGGTGGCACTGGGTGGGCTTTTAGGTCCCTTCCAACCCAAACCATTCCATGTTCCACACCTCACAAAGTAAGCAGAAAAGACACAGATAAGAGGATGATTGTCATGTTTAGTGTGGCAGTATCTTTATTCCAGAGAATCAACAGAAAGGCTTCAGATAAATCCCTTTTCCTTGAGTTAGAGGCAGAGTTCTGGCTGACAGGGAAAGGGGTTAACACTGACATGGACAGAGCTGAGGGGCTGGGTGCCGCGTCTGCGGGGATGGTTCGGTCTCAGCCACACCCAGCCCATAACCCCGGATCGAAGGCTGCCAGGCCGAGGGCTGACGCAGCCTCCAGGATCCAGAGCTGACAGCTCCGAGCTAACACAGGTCCCGTGTCCGCCGAACGGATCCGGTTATCAGAGCTCGCTCGGTCAGCCCGCTCCGATCCCTTCGGAGGCTCCTCCGCCAGGTGCCAGTGCCGCCCGTGGCACCGCCGCAGCCTCTGGGGCTGCGTGTCGGGCTCGGTGGCTCTCGAGGGACGATGGCGCAGAGAGAGAGAGAGGGAGACGTGGAAGGGTGAGGTAGCAAAGGTTCATTCCGGGCAGGGGTCGGGGAAATCTCCGCTCCCCCCCAGGAGGGGAATGAATTTTATACTCCCACAGAATTGGGAGGGCACAGCGAGAACAACCAATAAACACAAACATTACATCGACTCAGACCAATGGCGATATTACAGAAGGGAGGGGAAAACATGTCAATCTCTTCTAAACCAATTACTCGACGCCCAGCGAGGAATTTTCCAGAACCTTGCCTTGATAGACACCTCAAATCCTCCCCACTGGGCGTGGAATGTTCTTCTCCAACACCCCTGGACCAAACCATCTTTTAGGAGAAAAATAACTGTACCAATATTCTTCAAAAAAGGAAAAAAAACTTCTTTACGCCTCGCCCCCAAGGCTTTCCTCTGCAAGGGACTTGAGGGCTAGGGCTGGAGCAGCTTTTGGAGTTCCCGGGGTCCCCACAGCTGGGGGCTCTGCTGGAGCCCAGCCCTGCTCAGCCCACGCACAGGGACAGCACTGGCTGCCAGGTGAAGGGCTGTGGGATTCCTCAGAGCGGCCCTTGGAACACTCTGAAGGGCTTCTGTGTGAAAATAAGTGGTGTTTAACTTGGCTCTGACAGGGCATTCATTTCTGAGATTAAAAATTAATATTTTTAAGGAAAGGAAAAGATTCTAAAGACATCTTTGAGGGGCACATGCACACGCAGAAAGTGAGATCAGGTTTGTCTTAGGTTTAGGAGCAGTCTCTGGTCCCCTTGGGGTTCACAGATGGTAGCACTGGATCTGAGATGGAGGCCTTTTACCGTGAATTAAAAAATAATCACTGGATTTAAATCAGATTCCCAGATATCTGCAGGTATTTTAATTGAAATAACGTGGCTTAGCAGCACAGTTTAGGGTGAGAGAAAAGAGGAGCCAGACTTAGTGATAGTTCTGCTGTTCAGTCTTCTCCTTAGCAGTTCAGTCATCTTGTATTAAATACTTATCACCAAACTGTTGAACTGGGTTAGCTGGAAAATACAGCTTTATGGAGATTATCCTTCCTGCTGCTTGTGTGATATCAGAAGTGGGGTTAGAAGAAAGAAGGCAAATGTAGTGTTTCTGCCAGCTGGTTTGCTACAGGTAGTTTGGCTGGTGGAAGGGGTTCGGTGTAGAAGTAATACAAAGAAAGAATGCAAAATAAGGATTGAAAAAAATCACTGCAAAGAAATATTAAAAAATCATGAGAATCATTCACAAAAAAAAAAAAAAGTTTTCATAATGCTTATAAAAAGCTGACTTGTTCACCTCTTATTAAAAAGGTTAAGGAATTGCATAAAGTGCAGCAGTCATTGTCCTTTAGTGTTGAGGACCAAGAAACTTTCCCTGTTCTTTATCATTCTCTTACATAAGGGGCTGTTTATTCCTCCTCTTCCAGCTCCTCAGTATTATGGGCATTTCTGAATACTGGAAATTTTAACAAAATTCAGACACGGAAACAAGTCTATAAAACGTTTAGCCAAGAGACAGGCAGAGATACTGACTGCTAAAATGAACAGCTGCAGAAAAATCTCAATAATTTGATGCTTAAGATATTCCCATCTTCCACAGGTTTTTATTGCTGATTGTTAAGAAGGGATGGGGCAAAGTGAAGTCAGGAAATTAGGTGAATGGGAGGTAACTTTTGTCATGCATGGCAGATTCCCAGATACTCCTCATCTCCCAGAAGTAAAGGTACAAAGAATAATCAAAGCTGATTTTCATACTGGCTTTCTCTTGAGAGTCAATGAGAATTTTAGGGTAATAGGATTAGGGCTTTACATTTTGAAATATTGTAGGAGACACTTACTGGATGACTGTGTTTTGAGCCCCTATGTTAAATGAAACAGTTTGTAATAGTGCTACAAAATTTACAATAGAATTATAATAGAATTTAGCTAATTAAGATGTTTGTCTCGATATAATTTCTTATTATTCACTGTGTCTTTTTCCCATTAGACTGCAACAGAACAGCTCTGCAGCATTTCATCAGTGGGATGTAATTCTTTGTAATAGCTTAAGTGTTTCTAGATTTATCACTGAAATAAAAAAAAATACCACACTTCCAAGCTGAAGATGTTACAAAAGGAAATGAATGGAGATCCTTTCTCCTGCATCTTTCCTTTTACAAATCCATGTTGGTGTGAACACTGTGCATTAATTCCACATGACTACAGCTTTTCTTCAATGAGCATGAGATGTTAAAAACTATTGTGGAGTGGCTCTATAAGCCAGCATTTCCAATTTCCTCTGCTCTCTGTCCTCACTAAATAAATTTAATTTCAGAGAAGGAATGCAGTAGTGCTTCAGTCTGTGCTGTCAATGAAGTGCTAGACACAGCAGTTCTAAAATCGACGTGTTCTAACACAGATAATGCACAGAACAACTAAGAAAAAGATTTTTGAGCTTTTAGCATCGAACTGGGTCACATCTTTGGAGAGTGTGCAGGTGCTCATCACCACCATTACAAACCAGTATAAAAGTTGCAATTTAGGCTTGTCCTCTGCTTGTTGGGACAATAATCCCATTGTGTGGTTTTTTTAAAGTCGGAGACAGTGCTCGATTCTTAAGCAGACTAACTTAGAAACCCCTGTGATGTCTGGGCAACAGGAGGCACACAATTTGTGCTACTGATACGCCTCGAGGCAATTCATTTTGACCTTTTGTGTGTTCTGCACAGAATAAAAATAAGACTAAACCTTCACAAAGCGCTGCTCACTGCTATACTTCATCAGTAGCAGCACTCTTTTACCAATTCTACTGTCTTTGTGTTTCTTTTAAATTCATCTCAATAGGTGCAGAAAGCTTTAAACACCCTACTGAAAATGCTGGGGAAAAAATACAGGAACAGTGCAATCTGTGGGTTCTGTGGTTACTTTAGAAACACAACCCCCACTCCTCTCCAAACACTGTAGTACACTGGTACCTGCCAGGAACATTTTCCTTGGCTCTAAAGCTGTCAAACAGCCTAAACCAGAAATCATTTGGAAGATTATATCTCAGATAGAAAGAACAAATATCATTTGCCACTACTTTTCCACTTTTGCTGGACTGTGGGCAAAAAGCACAAATTCCCTTATGTGTATTGTGTTAGGCTTTGCTTGTTGTTTAAATTTTATTTCCTTTCCTTTGTTTTGTTGGATATATTTTAGGATCTATTTAGAGTTCCAATCAGAACCCAAAATACACTGATTCTGCTTTAAAGGTTGCAAAGGGGTGATTTTCTGCTGAGGAAAGCCAGCTCTCATTACACAAGGAACATAATTCCTCTGCTTTTGCAGTCTTTTATCAGCATAAATGGAAAAAAAAAAGGCTTATAATATGATCAAATATCAGAGTTAATGCTAAAATAATAGAATAAGGCAAGATTCTAAAAAGTAAAAAGGCAAATATGGCAGCTCTACATTTAATCATGAATGTGAAGGGAAAAAGGGTGGATTTACCTCAAAATTACATTGAGCCAGACCCATTGAATATGGCATTTTTATTTCCCTATTGATACATTTGAGCTAGAGAGGAATGTGTGATGCTTGACCCATGATTTCTCTGCATCTGGCCTCAGACAATGGGGTAAGGACCTTACTGTGCATTCGCTCTACAAGGTGCCCTAAACGTCCTTTTTTTTTTTTTCCAACCCACCTCTGTCTTGTGATGGGCTCACACTAAACAGTGTAATTTTTAATTAATATCACAGTGCAATCAATGCACTCTCCACAATGACCTTAATGTTTAAATTAAAGAAAAGTTTATTTCTTCGTTTATTTCACACATATGTGAAGTTAAAGACTAGGGAAATGAGGAATTCGATATTTGTCAACTGAGATAAGTATACAGTCAAGGACTTCTGTTGGAGTCACTGAGCCTGCTACTGAGCCAGGGAAGATGGCTGAGGTCGGCTGGTGGAAAAATTCAGGGAATTGAGAAATGCTTCCCCCGTGTTTCTGTAAAGGAACAGTCTCTCCCACAAGTCTCTGTGGTTGAATTGAAACTTTACTCCATCAGATTCTTTAAAATCCTACATCTCCCAGCAGCCCATGTGGCTCCTTCCTTACCTAGCCCTTTGTCCCACCCTGGTTCCTCTATCCTGCCCCCTTTTCCCCTCCCCGTTGGTGTTTCTCCTGGTTCCACCCTGTTCCACCCCATTCCCCCCATCCATTGGCTCCTTTCCTTGGCCCCGCCTTTGTACCGCCCCTGGGGCGGGGAGCGAGCTACAAAACCAGCCACACACGAGCCTTGTGCTCTCTCTGTGCTGCTCCTCTTTCACGAAGCTTGAAAACCTGTGGATTCCTGGGTCAGAGGAGACGCCTCCTGTCTCATCTCTGGTAATAATTTAGCTATCCAGTGTCGCGATATACAGAAAAGAACAACACTGCTCCAAGATGCAAAATGATGGAGAATCCATCATTGACTGATTTCATCATTAACTGATTTTCAGAAGAGTTTTTAAAAAGTAGATTGCAAATAGCCACATGTCACATAGCTCTATGTGTTAGCCACCTCCCAGGAAGGAGACCCAAAAATCTAGCACGTAGCAGAAAGTTGTTTTTCTAACAGAAATATTCCCTATCAGAGAACAACAGTTTGCAGGTGCAGAGAGTTTATAAAACAATAACCTTGGTTAGACTATCATATACAGGAAACAAAGAGTTCTCACAGAATATTAGAAAGCTAAGATTTTTCTAGCTAAAGCTTTCTCAGCACCGACAATCCAGCAAGGTGTGGGGACTGTACCATCAGCGCCTTTACAGCTACACAGGGCAGAATTAGGGGTAAAATAGCAGATTAACTGCACCCAGTCTGTTTCTCTCCAGGGACGGTTCGGGGAACACAGCAGCCCCTCTGCCTGCCCTAATCTCCTCACAACTTTTCTAATTTTATGGACTTCCAGCTTTAATTATTCCAGTTCCTGAGACAGAATTCCTAACTATACGTTGAGTGCATCAGCTGAGTATTTTGGTCTCTTGACGTATAGATTGTGTGGAGCACACGATAAACCACAGGTACCCCAAATCCTGCAGGGCTTTGTGGGGTGGGTGGCAGTTGGCCACGGGAATTAGGGCAAGGATTCTGATGGGCAAGAAGCAGCTACTGAATTCCACATCTGTGCAACACGTTTTATTTCTGGAATGTAATCGTATTTTAAAGGAAAAAACCCAAGTGGAACCCAAACCAAAGCGTGCCTAATGACCTGGGCCAGCGCTGGCTGTGTGGAGCATCCCCCAGCCGCCTTGTTACCAGCACTGGAGCAGTGATTCAGGAGAGAGTCAGTGGGGACAGAGGAGCTACTTCATCTCCATTACTGCTGCCCATAAAACCCCAGCTCCTCAGAGGACGCCCATCCTGCTGCTTGCCATGCAGAGCACAGCTTAATTTATGGGCCTGACAGCTGGGCTAGGGCTGCCAGGGCTGTCTGCAAATATTGGTCCCATCCCTTTGTTGGGTTTATCTGTAGCCTGGATATGATTTCTTCCCATGACCTTAGGCTGAGAACTTCCTGAAACACACAATTCTGTAAGCAAAGAATTAGCGCTGGTCTCTTGCTAAAAACTCTTCCTCTGCTCCTAAATAAAGTTATTTAGGTGGTCCAGCTTACTCTTTAGTGGCAGTAGTAAATATTATATAATAGCCACAAGCAGTTTTATGTGGCTTTAGCAAAGTCTGCAGAAGCAGAGCAAAGAATGAACAACCTGGAAACCTTCAAACAATTGTTGTATATTATGTATTATATCACATATGGCCTAAGTTCTTATTTGGCCTGGGGAAAAAAGGCTTTTTTTCCTCTTCTGACAATGGTAACCTTTGAAAATCCACCCCCAATAAAATTCACATGTGCTGTGTGGTCCCTTGAATTAGGACAATAATTTCAAGGCATCAGGAACTATAGGATAAGAAGGTTTCCTCTGTGTGTCTTTCACTTAAAACACATCATCTTTCAAATTAAGAAAGAGTGGGACAATTGCTTTTCTCTAATCTAATTGCTATGAAAGATGGGCAGTATAAGATTTTGACATTTCAATTTAAAAAGTAGTTTTATTAAGCTTACTAATTTAAAACAGAATTTTCTTGAAATAGCAAACTTTCCTCTCTTCACTGCATATTCCAATAACTAGTTTGAAAAAACTAAGCAAAAGATGATTTAGAAATATTCTGTGTGTATTTTCCTTTTCTTGGATATCAGTTGAAAACAAAAGGTGTTGATTTGCTGTAATTTGTATGAATTTAGGAATAGGAGTGAGGAACCCAACTGGGAGAAGAACTGGGAGTTGTATATACGTGATCCACTTCAGGTTGTCTTTGGTTTAACGAGTCTCAGTATCGAGTTAGTGGAGTTCAAATGTTTGGGAACCAGGTGAAGACAGAGCTCAAAATTTCCTAGAGTGGGTGAAGTTTTGAGGAAAATTAAGTTTTTTTACATATGTAGTTAAAATAGAATCAATTATGGATAGAGGAGGGAGAAAATGTAGAAATGTAATATTTTGAAAGAAAATTCTGAAATAATTGGGAAGTTTTCTTTAAAGTAATTTTTTTAAAACTGTGCTTTCGAGATGTAAATATTCTTTCAGGCTTGATTCTCAGTGATACCCTTTTCTGGATGTGGAAGGTGAAAAAGCAAATAATTAAAGCCTGGAATTGCTCTGGCAGTGAGTGCACAACCACATTCAGAGTAAGCAATCTCCCAGAGCCGTGTCAGGTCATGCCTGAGGGCTGGGGATGACTCCCCTGCCTCCAAACAAAGCATTTCTCTGCTGGGCAAGAAAGGCTTTTTTTTTCCTCCAACACTTGTGCCTGAAAGAACATGGCATTGTCCTCCTGTAGCCTGAAAATTGCTGCTTTGAAAGCCCCAGCAATCTACTGCAACAAATGTTTACCTTTATCACAGAAACTTGTATTTTTTGCTCTTTTGTTCACGTTTTCTATTGAAATGATACATTGTGGAGGTTTATTTTTTGTTGTTTTACATGTTTGGCCGAGTCCTGAGCTCCAGGCTGGCTTTATCATCGAGGAAAGGCCTTGCTGGGCAATATTCAGGATCAGGATTTTTATGAGAAGATTGAAATCAAAAGCAAAGCAAATATATAATTCTTATCTCTATTAACATTCTAAGCCATTTTAGCCTAGCCTATTTGCAATTCCTGGGACCTGTCACATCTCCTGGAAGGGGGAGTTCAAAGCAAGCCTTTGCTTCTCAGTGTTATCCTAAATTGCAACTTGGTTTTCTGAATCTGGGGCTAATTCATTTGGGGCAGAGTGCTCTGTTTTCATTTTCCTTTCTTTGTACCTATGCTCGTTGTACCGGATTTTTCTTTTGGATTATTAGTAGCA
Organism: Rhipidura dahli; assembly: GCA_013399225.1. NCBI lineage: Eukaryota > Metazoa > Chordata > Aves > Passeriformes > Rhipiduridae > Rhipidura > Rhipidura dahli. The sequence goes on along the minus strand of VXAC01003307.1, from coordinate 1,241,085 downwards.
AAAGTGTTTGATGGCTCCCAGTGGAGCTAAGTACTAAAAGGTCCTAATTAATGCAGATTTGATGGTGATGAGTGACTCGTGTTTCCCTTTGAATCGAGTTCGGTATTCAACTTTTAGCTGCTCCTCTTCCCAGAGGAAGAGTTTTTTATAGCATTGCTAATACATTTATTGCAAAAAGGAACCCTGTGCAAATGTATTTGGTCCTGTGAACTGGCACAGAGTGGTTTTTCTGGAGAGACAAGGATGAAGGTAACAGGATTTGTTATTTTGCCTTTCTGACTTTATGGGACCAAACTTTTCTCCCTCAGCTTTGGTTACATGCCAATATCACATGGAATATAAATAACAGATAGGAAATCAGTTTTTTAATAAGTAAGTTGTTTCACAAAACCTTACAGATATATTATATCTCATGTTGCAACACTTTGGCTTTCTTTGTGTCTAGTTTCAATTCGTTATCACCTCAGGAGTCTTTGTTTTAAATATACATTTGCTGCTCAGCCAGTTTCTCCATTTTCTAGAGCTCTGCTGATGCAGCTGCAGATCAGAAAATACAATTTGGGGGCATTATGTCAGTGTTCGGAAATAAACAGCTGGCAAACATTCCAGGTGTGTGCTGTGGGTTTCCAAAATGAAATGTGGAACCCCAGTGAATACTCTGAGACCAGATATTTTTTTCTATATGCCTAAAAAAGGGGCTTTTGAAATAAAAGTTACTGATCTTAATTTATGCAGTGACTAGAATAAGCTATTTGTGTGCTATTGCAGATGTAAAGTCACTGAGGAATTGCCTGGATAAATGTAGGTTTATTTCTTTTATCTGTTCAATCAAAGATCAAAATGCAAGATTTAAAGCTCAAGGACATTCTGTGGATTTGTGACATTTCCTAAAGGAATCATAGATAATAAACCTGTGTCTGGATTAGTACAATGAGACCCATTGTAAATGCAGAATTTTCATGAGTGGCACAGATAAAACCTTGCCTTCGGTATTTTTGATGCTACTTAAAAGAAACACCTTTGTTCAGTCTCCTTGTTTGAAGGCTCAGAAGGAATAAAACATATTTTTAGCCATAACTCTTTGTAAAGGGTGTTCAGAGCTTGTCATGATATTGTTTAAAAAGTATCACAAATATCTGCGTGCACATATAAATATGTGTAGTGGCGTACACACAATTCTCTTCTGTCTCAAGGTGCTTTATGTAGTAACACCTATTTATTGCTTACCATAAAAACTATCTGTAAACACTTGTTGCAGTTATTGACTTGAAAGTTTGTGAGAATGTACCTTTTTTGTCATTAGAAAAGCTATTTTGGGGAGGATAAGCCTATAAAACACATGGAAGAATATCTGTTAAATAGGTAAAAACCCATTAAAAATACAGGTGGATATTGCAGTGACTTAATGACTTGGGGGGGAAAAAGTATATTTGCATATTCCGCGAGTGAATTAGGAGTAAACTTTGAAAATGTCACAAAGCAGACTGTTATCGATATATATCAACATCCTCGAGCTACTCGCTGGCAATAAATGTCAGTGGAAATTTTTACAGCTTTTACAGCTTATCTGCAATTTGTAATAAGCTTTGTGCACAGCCCATTATTTTATGAGGGAGAACAACTGGCAGCCGGATGGATTTGTAATGTCAGGAATTCCATTAGCACAGGAGCAGGGGCTGAGCCCCACCAGCTCCTGGCTCTGGACCATCCTGGCGCCAAAAGGTCCCTGTGACTTGCTGCTCTCATTACTTATTCTTTACCTTCTTTAATTAATAATTTAACTTATATTTCTGATAGCCTCATTATCACCCCACCATTTCATTAACTAATCATTCCAGCATTGCAGTTTATAGCTTTGCAGGCAGGGAGACTGGAGGAGGAACCAGGAGCTTTGGGTTACACAGGGAGAGCTCTGATTTGCAAGCAGAGCCTGCAGCACCGTGAATTTTATGTCATTAGAAATCTTTTCATCTTTCTCTCTCTCTCTTTTATTTTTTTTTATTTAAAACAGAAGAAAAAAATTTAATTCTTTCTCAGAATGATTCATATCCTGTGGATTTTTCCTATTAGGCAATGAAGCTGTGATATTAAGATTGAGTATATAAATAATTCTCATAATTCACACAGAAGAAAGAGAAATAATTACCTCTGAACATTTCATTATGAATGGAATTCTGTCAAAAACTTTAAGAAGGGAGCATTAATACAAATTAAGGTCTTAGGGACTCATATTTTAAATACTTAATTCTGGATTTTATTTAACTTTTACTAGACCAATAAGAATTTTTTTTTTTTTTTAATCAGCAAAATGAATTGCTGAGCTAGAAAAACATTAACTATAAAATGTAAAATTTCTATGATGAACAAATATTTTATATTTTATGATTTCTGTCATTGCAGAATGGCTGCACTTGTATGAGTTAGCAGCTTTGTAGAGCTGACCATAAACTCAAATGTCATCAATAGTTGCTTAGGAGCAGAATACATCTAATTTCAAGTGATTTTGCATAGTCTCTGTCTGTGGTTTGTTACATTCCAGTCAGGACATGCTGGAAGAGGCAAATGAAGCAGCTTTTATTCTGGAGAAACTGTAAATCCAATGACATCTGCTGGGAAAATAGGAATGGCCATTTTTGGAGGTGCTGATAGTTTATCTTGAAGAGAGATCAGGAGGAGTGGAAGGTTCTCTGCCAATTCCAGCTCTCACTGATGAGGACAAGTTGTGTGATATTAATGCAGCTGAGGAAACTTGTGCCTGTGCTCAGGCACCTGAGGATTGTTTCAGGAAAAGTCAAGATGAATTCTAATTTTTGAAATTGCCCATTCTGATCCTCAGCTTTGAGGCTGCTGTGGTAATGACTGCTGACTGTGGGAGCCTGAGCTGCTCCTCAAAAGCATTTCTGCAGTCCTACAGAAGCCTGTGCTCAAACACAAGTGCCTAAGCTAAGGAGAGATGAAGAGAAATCTTTCTGCTGTTTACAATGTTATTTTTATCTCAAGGCCTGTCATAAAACTCAACCTTATCCTCCCAATGAATTTTTTTAGCACAGTGAAAAGTCCTGAAATATCTGTGAGGTTCCAACAGAAATTTGTGCAGTATCTTCTTAAATACTTTGCTTAAATTCCTAATAATTTGAACGGGCCAGCATCTCACCTTTTGTTTACCAAAACCACGTCCTTATCTTCAGAAATGGGTGTTGAGTGAGACACAAAGTTATTTACTTGGGTTTTTAAATTTGAAGTTAAATACTCCCTAGATATCCTCCATGCCTTCATGGACTCTGCCGCACTCAATCACAATTTAGGAGCACAGTCTTAAAAAGAGCAGAGCTGTGGAGAAAAGCCAGCCCTGAAGACTTCTTTGCATCTTGCTCCTCTCTTTGATGGGCTGAGGACAAATGTCATGGCTGTGTTTGCACACCTTGCAAAGGACTTGCAGGACTTGGCTGCTGCATTGTTTGCCTGCCTGCTCGCTGTCAGAGGCAAAGCAAGGCTGATGTGGGGCTTGAAATGCTCTGGGATCCCAGGGTTTGGAGTCAGGATTTGTAGGTGCTGCCTGAAGAAATCACTCATGTGAGAGATGCCGCAGCCTTCAAAGATGAGGAGGAATTCTCAGGCTTTGGCAAGGTTTCTTTCCTGTCTGAACCTTATTTAAAGGCAGAATTTAGAGGTGACTTTGTGGTTTTACCTGAGTGCTCAGCTTCTGAGCTTGTAAGAGTTTTGGTCTGAGGCTGTGTTGGTACCTCCCAAATGCTGACTTTGGCCACCGTAATGCAGCTTCTTTATCTTTCCCTTGGTTTCAGAGTATTTCTGCTCTAATATCTCATTTTTTAGTGACCTCCACTGAAATCTGTATATCTTTTGCATGTTACTAATGATACGGTGATTATTTACAAAAGCTCATCAGGTACCTGGTTATAGTGGAGTAATTTTAATGCTAAAACTCTGTTTACTCCTCTTCCTTTTTTTCCTGATCCAACGTGTATTCCCCTACCGTGTGGCATGTGACTCTCCAAGCCTAAAAACCATTGCTTCAGTGCTGGATTAAACCTTGCCACTCCCAAATTTACGGTTTTGTTTGCTGCATTTCATGAATGCATGATCAAATTAGAAAAGATGTAGATAAAAACGATTAAAACAAAGGTAAGGAGATGCTGCAGCAGCTTTCCAAGAAGAGTCTAAAAAAATCCAGAGAGATTTGTGGAATATGGTGATGGAACTAAATGCTAGAACTGAGATGCATGCATGAAGCAAGCAGGAGGTTTTTAGAATAAATAAAAGGCATTAATTTTCAGTCAGTGAAAATCTCAGTTCCAAGTTCACAGATCCTGCTTTTCCTGTAATTGTAATTTTTCATCAGTTTCAGGTATTTTGAACAAACTGCATAGAATCTATCTCTTTCTCCCAGATAACTAAAAAAAGAGATTTTCATTTCCATATTGCACTTGAAGTTGGTGTGTTTGATTTAAAAAGTAAATTAGTAATTAATTGTATTAGTAGGCATTCAAAATTGATTACTGTTAAATTATGATGTTTAGTTCCCTTATGAAAGTGAAATTAGTAAGTGAATGTAGGGAATGATAAGAATACTTTTAAAGAAACCTCACAAACTTATTTTAATTGTCAAAAAATTATAACAGTGATTTGATTTTGAAGATCTGAAGAGAAAAAAGGCACAATGGAAGTATTTACTGAGATATTAACATAATTTCAACCTGCACCAAGTTCCTGAGGCACCCAGGTTTCAAAAAACTTTCAAATCAGTCATATTTTTCAACAACAAGTTGGTCTGGGCTTTGAGGAATCACAGTATCTGCAAAAATTAATCAATGTATTGTGTCAATGACCTATTCAGCTTCCAGCTGTGGCAGCGGGTATTTCACGCTGCCAGACTGTTTCAAAAGATCCCTGGGAAGGGAAAAGTGTTTGAGCAAATATTTTCACATCCAGGAATGGGACTTGATGCCTCCTCCTGTGAGCATCGGAAGAGCCACGAAATTTTGCGTGAACTTAACAGCATCAGAGAGAGGCACAGAAGGAATTGACAAGCAAGAGCTGCTTTTGCAAAATAAAAGCACTGCTGGAGACAATCCTGAAATAAGGAGACTCTTCCCACCTGCAAAACCCCCTTGTCCTTATGTGGGTAGCACCCTTACAAGAGGAGGGGTTCAATGCAAGCCCTTTTCTCTTCTCAGCACGACTGAATTCTAATTGGGAGGATGAGCCACGAGCCATTCATGGTTATCCATGGATGTAAAATTCCCTCGTGCAATTTTGAGAAAGGTGCAATGAAAAGCAAATGTATTATAAAGTTCAGTATGCAAAGTTTTTGTGATCACCTGCCATAATTTTTTTGCTGATTTGTCTCCTTCTAGTGCAGTCTTAAACAAATAAATGAAATTAAATAATTCAGGGAGGCATTTCAAAGGTGGCAGTAAAGGAAGAATTAAGTGCTCTGAGGTGCAGTTGGTTTGAACAGGTTTTAGCTGTAAATATGTTCATGAAGTTTCACACAGAACAACAGAGCTCCAGGATCTTACTTTGTTCAACTTTTCTCCCACTTTTGCAAAACCTGCCAGCTGCTATCAATAAATGAGGTATTCTCACAAGATATCAGGCAGATTTCTTTTATAGAGCTCCAATATTTTACCAGATCCACTTTTTGTTACATTTAAGAGCTCAACAGCTGTGTTCATAGCTGTATGCAAAATCTCAGCTTATGGTGGTTTTTTTATTAAAGCAGAACCGCTTTAGAAGAAAATAACATTTTTAAATATCTAAAGAAAATGTCCTTTATTTATTTAGTTTGCTTTTACACTTTGGAATGTGACAGGAGGGATCTCCAAAGACTTTATTATTAGACTTTATACAAAAGTCTAATCTGTCCCAGTCTCTTTCAGCCCATGGCAAAACATTTCCCTGCGAGCCTGGACAGAACTGAATTCAACAGGAGATCTCTACAAGTCCAAAGCACTTTCAGTATATTCCGCATAACTTTATACTTGTACTGCCTTCTGCTTTTCCCTTTTAGGGACGCAACTTTTCCTGCTCAACCAAACAGTCATATGGCACAGGGCTGTGCAGAAAAAAGAAATGGCCTTTAATTCTTTTGGTTTTGATGTGGATGTTCATATTGAGGTAGTCTCAGTCTAAACCTCTGTTTTTGTCCCTCAGCTTCTTCCAGACCCCAGCTGAAATGTTGGGAAATGGTAGAAAATTTTACCACTGGGACTGAAATTTTGCTGTATTTGTGTCGTTGGATAGTTATTACAAACATTTGTGGCTGTGAAGGACTCCTGTATTGCTTGGGTTGAGTGTAGCTTGTATCATGAGCAGCAAAGCAAAGATGCACAAAATAACAATAAAACAAGTTAAAATAAAACCAAGAGAGTGACTTCTCTCAGTCTGGCAGAGAAAAGGCCAAGAGTGGCAACCTGCAACTACTAAGAGTGTGGATTTGAACCCAATGGATCTGAGCTCTAGTTATTCAGAAGGTTATTGATTAATGTTTAGGGCTATGACTTTTTAATTCCTTTTGTGTGCTTCAAAATGCAGCTTTGGATAAAAAGGGTTTGTTTGCTTTCTTCACATTCACATCTCCCTATTTGGCTCAGAAATGCAAAGCTGGAAAAAAAACCCAGACTGAAAAGGATGGCAGAGTGCCAGCATGGCACGCAGGGGAAAAACAAACTTAAAGTCATTGGGAAGCTTCAGAACTAATTCCACCAAAGAACAGACTTTTGAGGATGTTCCAGATAAAATCTTGGAACAGATCATGATATTTTCATTTTTTAATATGCGTAATAAAACAAAAATACAGACATCCATTTCCACGCTGCAAAGATTTACTCCAGCTCTAAATTAACAATAACTGAGTAAGGCTGGGGAGCATTATTCCTTTTCCCTAAGAAACAAGAGCATAATTTGGAAGTTATTAAAATGAATGTCAGTGTTTGACAATGAAACCCCTGCATCTGTAGCACTGCAGATTGGTTTGAAGTGAATATGGTGGGTAATTGATGATCTAAAATCTTGGATGTGATGTGGGTCATAGAAGGGTTAATTCGACACACATCTCTTATTTTACACCGCCCTGGTCCAGGAGGTGGTCTGGAGTGTCTGAAACCCAGCCCAAAGGCAGCTGTGTATAAGAAATCTGCCTGATATCCTGTGATAATACCTCATTTATTGATAACAGCTGGCAGGTTTTGCAAAAGTGGGAGAAAAGTTGAACAAACCATCTCTAAGCAATTCCTGTTATCCCAAACATGGGTGGTTATATGGAGGNTATATATACACATGCAGTCTTAAACCACAAATATTTCATAAACTTTCAGCATTTAAGTACCCTGGGAACTGTAAGGGAAAAGAGCATTGGGGTTTTTCGGACCTTTTAAAAAATTAGCTCACTTGTGTGAACCTTGTTGGACATTAAAACAAACTCTCTAAAGAATATTAACTTTCTTTCAGTTTGCTAGACACTTTATCTGACTTCATGATAGTCTGAATCTTTCTATTTGTAATGGTATCTCAATTTTTGGGCTGCTGTGGCTTCCATAACCAAAATGTCTGAATCCAAATTTGAAGAAGAGAGGAAAGCCACATTAAGCCAGATTGAGGGAATGTTGTTGACCAACATTTAATCTATTGAGCATTTTGGTTTTTTTCTTAAAAAAAAAAAAAAAATACGTAACACCCTTGATCTGAAATTTACCCCAGGTTTAATATTTGCCCTATGAAACAAAAATGGGTTGAACAAGCAAAAGAGTGGTTTCATGAAAAAATGGTAGTTTTTTTGTAAAGTTGTAACTACTTTATAAAGTTTAAATCTCATTAATCTTGGGATTTGAAGCCTCAAAGCTGGGTAAAGTCAGAGTAGATCTTTTTTGCGATGCTTGTCTACACAGAGACGTTCAGGAAAATACAACAGCCTTCTGCAGTCCATGTGGGTTCTGCTGCCCTGCCCTGGGTTTCTACTCTCCTCTCACCCAGAAGCAGCTGCCATACCAGAAGAATTAAATTCTTCTCCTCCGGGAGCTTTTCATGAGCAGCTCAGGGAAACCCCAGACCCATTTAAACTCCACTGAGTGACCCCTCAAACTGCACTCGCTGTCCAAGTGAGTGAAATTTGGAACATGCTGAGTTTGGGAACACAGCAGCAGATGTGAGTTGAGCTTTCAAAATTCAGCCTGCTCACANTCTAAAATCTTGGATGTGATGTGGGTCATAGAAGGGTTAATTCGACACACATCTCTTATTTTACACCGCCCTGGTCCAGGAGGTGGTCTGGAGTGTCTGAAACCCAGCCCAAAGGCAGCTGTGTATAAGAAATCTGCCTGATATCCTGTGATAATACCTCATTTATTGATAACAGCTGGCAGGTTTTGCAAAAGTGGGAGAAAAGTTGAACAAACCATCTCTAAGCAATTCCTGTTATCCCAAACATGGGTGGTTATATGGAGGTATTAATGTTGTTTTGAACCTCAAATTTATTTTCAAANTTGGGCTGCTGTGGCTTCCATAACCAAAATGTCTGAATCCAAATTTGAAGAAGAGAGGAAAGCCACATTAAGCCAGATTGAGGGAATGTTGTTGACCAACATTTAATCTATTGAGCATTTTGGTTTTTTTCTTAAAAAAAAAAAAAAATACGTAACACCCTTGATCTGAAATTTACCCCAGGTTTAATATTTGCCCTATGAAACAAAAATGGGTTGAACAAGCAAAAGAGTGGTTTCATGAAAAAATGGTAGTTTTTTTGTAAAGTTGTAACTACTTTATAAAGTTTAAATCTCATTAATCTTGGGATTTGAAGCCTCAAAGCTGGGTAAAGTCAGAGTAGATCTTTTTTGCGATGCTTGTCTACACAGAGACGTTCAGGAAAATACAACAGCCTTCTGCAGTCCATGTGGGTTCTGCTGCCCTGCCCTGGGTTTCTACTCTCCTCTCACCCAGAAGCAGCTGCCATACCAGAAGAATTAAATTCTTCTCCTCCGGGAGCTTTTCATGAGCAGCTCAGGGAAACCCCAGACCCATTTAAACTCCACTGAGTGACCCCTCAAACTGCACTCGCTGTCCAAGTGAGTGAAATTTGGAACATGCTGAGTTTGGGAACACAGCAGCAGATGTGAGTTGAGCTTTCAAAATTCAGCCTGCTCACAAAGTCGTTTCCTTGAAGTGTTAGTAATGTATCATGTGAAAAGTCAGAAATATACATTTTGTTCTACAGCATGCCGGACCTTGTTTAAAACATCACAGGGCCGTGGAATAAACTCGATTTCTCAGCTGCAGTCGGAGGAAAAAGCTGCAGCTGGCATCTCATGAAGGGTGGTGTGAATCAGTAATAGAGATGTGCTTGAGAGGATCATTCTGGAACATTATCTTGCTGTCGGACTTTTATAGAGAAGTCACTTGTGTGTGATGTATTTGTAATCCATGAGAAATAGTTTAATAAATTAAAGGCTTCATAAGTCTTCCTTAGTCTTTAATAATTAAAAGAATTTTTAATTTTCTTAGGAAGTAATGGGAATAGACAAAGCAGGCAATGGATGGAATAAATCAACATGATGAATTAATTAATGGTTCATAAGGGATCTTGAATTAGGTCACCTCTTAAAATATGTCAGCTGGTTATTTGCTTAAAGCTCATATTGGACATACCTAGGAGAACTTTTCAAGCCTCAAAATCTCTCTAGCAAAGGCCACCCAGAAACAGCTCGGGGGCATCATCTGGAAATAAGATTAATAAAAAGCCAAAGCTTGGAGGATTTTGTTTAGAGAATTCACAGTAAAGCTGTGCACAATGTAGAAATTACATCCAGTATTTGACTCTTGTTTAGTCTCGCTTGGAGAAAAAAGTTCTTTCTAAACTTACCCCCAATCTTTCCTAACACACACCCATCATGGTTTTCCTGCACTTCTGAGCTGTTTCAGATCAAAAAATGCAACTGGGAAGGGTTACAACTGGTATTTATGAAGCTTTTAGCTGTTGTCAGCGTGTCACTCCCTCTGGAGTTACTACATGAAACCAGTTCTTATTAGCACAATGTAGGCATGAAAGTATGAAAGACTCCTTAATTATTAATTTAACAGAATTCTCTTTCACATGAAAACTTGACTTAGCCTATTTTTTAGTTCTCTGGATCTATCCATAAATGAACTCCTAGAGAATTGTATTGTTACCTCATAATTAGACTTCTGAGGCAGGGTTGGGGGGGTTTATGTTTTTCTGTTCAGTTTCCAAATGTATTTTGAATGCCAGTCGTCTCAGACAAGTGGGACGATCAGCATTGTCCTAGGAGTGCAGTGGAGAAGGACAAAATTCCAGTTTGATGCTTGGTTTTACCTGCAATGCCTCTCACTGAAATGGGAAGGGTTTTTTGTGTCCTGTTGTATCCCAGTCGCATTCCAGGTGTTCCAGGAAGTGATTCTACATAGGTGTGTGTTTATTGCTACAATAAAATGCCAGCAGCAGTGTGCCAATAAGGACATTTCCCAGATTCTTCAGGATATCTGTCCAAAACCTCTTCTTTGGAAGCTATAAAAGGCTTGTTTTGTTGTTTTGTTTTTTTTTTTTTTCTTTTTTTTTTTTAAACATAACTTGTTCAGGAGGCCAGGGGTTGTAGCATAAGCAAGACTCAGGTATAACTCCAGACCTCATGAGATGTGGTTTTTGTGACTGGGGGCTGTGGCACAGAACTGGTGAATTTCTCTGACCCAGAACTGAAACTGTGATAATCAGCATTTCAATAACATGATCAATGTCTTGCAAACAGAGAGTGGGAACTGTGGCATGCTAAATGTTGGGGTTTGCAAAGCAGACAGCAATTTAAAAAGTTTTTATTCTGGTTCAATTTAACAAGTAAAGCATTGGTATCTTAAATGCTGATTTGATACCAATTCCTCTGTGTGGTTTAAAAGTAGAGAGTGCTGGTTCCTTGCTAGGATTTTGATCCATAGGTGATATTGCTCTCTAGCCTAATTTTTAAAGGAAACTATACTTGCCTTCCAAATGTGGAACAACTTTGTGCTAGCAACATTTTCTTGAAAATCTTGTGTGTTTTATTACCGTAGCTTTCCTAGGAATTGTTTCCTTTTTTGAAACTTGTTGTCTTTCTTGCTGCATATTTAAAAGTACACAGTATTTTTGGTCCCTCAACAGATGTTAGCTCTCTTCTGATCTCTTTCAGACATCTGGAAATAATGTCATTATGAAATGTAACTAATTCTCTATACCCAAAGTCTGGCCTGAAATCCTGCAGAGATACATCTGCTACATCTGCACTGTATTAGAAGTGATTCATTGAAACTCTTCTAAAATTGGGCTGAGTTCTCAGCCAGTGTGAATTGCCACAGCTTCCCTGGAAGTAAAGTTGTGAGTCTGCTCTGTGCTGTCAAATCTGTTCCAGTACAACGCTGCCGAGACATTTGGGCAGTTCCAGCGCTGCAATATGTTACAAAGGAGTCCTCTGTGAGCAAAATTTCTGGTGCTGCCTCCTTTGTTCCAGCCAGCAGAATTGAGAAAGATCTTCTCCTAAAGCCACTGATTCCTCATTCTTTCCTTTTTGCTCCGTGTTTTATGACACTTTTTTTTTTAATCAGCTGCTGTTTTACCGCGTGTGGAGGGATCAGCCCTGCACAGAGCAGCCGTAGGGTCAGGGCTGACTCAGTTCTTTCCCTCCCTATTTAAAACAGTCTTGCCCTCGCAGAACTTCCTTGTAGACATCAAAGTCCCTTCACCTACGTGGATGCAAATAAAAGGAGAACAAGAGTCTTGGGGCCAGAGCAAAGCTCCCATCACGGCCCATCTCTGGCAGAGCTCTCCTGCTGCTGTTGGGGTGGCTCCTTGGGAGCTCTTCTGGGCAAGTGCAGCACGACCTTGGGGTGTGTCTGCTCCCTTTTTGGAGTTACCATGAGGTCACGGAGCAGAGGGAGCCAAAGGGATCAAATCTTCAATGGATAAATTTTTAATGGCTCTGAAATTAAGATTTCCAGTGCATTTTGGAGACTTTTGCCTCTACTCCTGTTTCATTCCAAAGACCTTTCCTGAAGATGTGTTTATGAAGCTGGTGTTTCCAGTTAATTATGTGAAATTTGAAAAGCTTTTTACTTGATTTTTTTGTTCTTTTTGTAAATCAGTGGTAGTGGAAACTGGTTTATTAATTGGATTTTTAAAAATCCCTAAATACACTTAAAAATTAATGTAATTCAACTTCTTTCACCAATCTTAAGTAGCATGAATGGGAGAGTGCACAAAATAACGTGGTTTAGTGTTTTGTTGGGGATTTTTAGCATCTTTTCCTAGATTCTTATGAAATCATAGGTAAACGCAGAAATAAAGCAATAACAATTTATATCCTGGAAGCTGGAATAAAACACACCTGGAAACAGTGGATGCAGGGCTTTGCAGAGCACAGGTGAGTTGTGTATACCCCATTTTTTTGGGTGGGAAATTCCTTAGGTATATCTGTACCTCACAAGAGCATTGCAGGGCTGAAAATAGTGATTCACAAATACAGGGTGGTTTGTTTGCAGGATTGATGTGTCCCCTTGGGTATATCGAATGTAAGGTAGGGCTGCTGGGGTATTTTTTAAATGGCATGTCTAGGTCATGCTTCAGAGAGGATGGAATTAGTTGGAATATTATAAGGGTGTTGGCATAATTCATGGAAAAGTGCACTTTTTATAAAGTATACTTCCTAGAAAATGTCAGACTGCTATTCTAAAGGAGGTTTTCTGTCAGCAGTACTGATGGCAAATGTAGGAGTCTGCTTCACTGAGTGCACCATTTAAAGTATATTTAAATTCAAAAGTAGAGAGGAATTTATATGCAAAACGATCGCATTCAATAACTTATAATCAGAACAAAACCGCCGCTGATTACCGGGAAAGTAGTTGGAAAGTAGTTCAAGGGTGGAAAGAGCAGAAATTTCTGCTGTTTGCAGATTTGTTTAGGACTTAATCATTTGGGATTCGTTTGTAAACAGATTGTTTAAAAAGCAGTTGGTGGATTAGCTCTCTTTGTTTGATGCAGACCCACAAATGTCACCCTCTCCCTCGCAGCCCCGGAAGGCAGAGGGAGCGCGAAGGGAAAGGCATCAAGGGCGTTGTTTGATATCTGACATCAAGCACAGCTCTGACAAGGAGCTGGCAGGAAATTGGCTTTGACAGCTCATCACGAGTGCAAAGCAAGACAGAATGAGGCCTTGCCAAGGATGGGATGGAAGTCGCTCACCGTTGTGCTTCTGAAGGTGACATCACTCACGGTGACACCCAAATATGATTTAGGGAATGAATTATTAATGGTTGTCAGTTCCTAAGGAAAACGTAAATAGGAACCTGGGGACTACCTGTTGTCTGTGTAGCCTCCGGCTGAAGCAGGAATGTGGCATTAAATACAGATATTGCTGTCTTGTGTTGCTGTCACTACTCCTGGAGATAGCAGAGGTTTAGAGGTTTGCAGGGCAGGGCTTACTCAGTTGCTTGGTTGTGCAGAGATTGCTCTGGCACTGATGGCTTTATCACAGAAAATATTTGGGGATGAGATTGTTGCAATTTTTTTTGTTTGCTTTTTTCTAGGTTTTACAAATTTGCATCCAAAAAGCATGCTTTATTTTGTAGTGTAGTGTAGGTCCTCAAGCTACAGTCAGCCCATCCCCAAATCAGTTGTGGAAAAGAGCTCAGGAAGCAATAATAATTACTTTAAACTGAAGGAATGAGAGAGTGCAGAGACTGCAAGGGAACGAAGATTTTCTGGCAATTTCAAATTTAATAATTCATATTTTAGAAGTCATGGATGACCAAGCATACATGATTTGTGTGATATGTACTGTTCAAAAAGCCATCAGTGACAAAACCAGGATAACTCTGGATCATTAGAACATCACAGAGTTGCAGTTCAGGGGTGGAATTCTGTTTCTTTTCTCTTTTTTTCTTTCCAGAGCCATTTAAAAGACCCTCAGACACACATCTCCCTTCCCAATGTTTCCACGTTCATTCATGGTATTATTTAGGACTTGTGGGGCTGGAATCTGACCACTGAACTAATGAGTTTTGAAACGGTTCTGCAAAAGTTAAAAATAACCCTAGAGGTGATTAGTAATATGTATAAATATGTGTTAAAAAACCCCCAAAATATTCTTCACTTGGCTGCTGGGTTGATGAGCTCCTTAGGGATGACCAGAAGGGGGTTTTAGTCTCCCACCTTTCAAACAAAGTTCCTTACTTGTTGCTTTGATTGTGTTGTGCAATCCTGATGTGCACGTGCTGCTGCTTTGGTGCTGTCCATGTCTCGTGGGAGGATCTGCACGAGGAGCACTTTGATCTCCCAGGTTTTCCTACCCTTGCAAGGTTCCGTGTTTGCCATTCTGGGATTCCAGATGTTCTGCACAAAGTGGATTACAGGGCATTAGAGGAAATGGCCGGGGAATTTCACAGAAGGCGGCTGAATGAAACTTACTCCTTTGAAAGTCTGTTGTTGGAAAAGGGAAATAAAAATATTCCTTTCCTTGTGAGGTAAATCCACATATTCTCTTTCTGTCTCTCTGAGATGAGGGTTTTTTTTTTTTTTTTCTCCCAGGTAGAATACTGTCTTATAAAAGCTGCTGTTTGACTAGAAAATGGAAAGAAAACAGGCTGGTGGAATAACACCCTTATCATAAAAACAAATAAATAAAAACTGATACTACAAATACATTTAAATACCAGATAAAAATTATACCCTAGATGCAACTCTAACAATATTAAAAAAAAAAAAAAATCCAAACCCAAAAACCAAAAGAGGGAGGTTGGAGATAGAATAATGGAGGGGAGAAAAAGGCAATTTGAGGACTTAATATTTCTTCATAATTACTTTCCTATGGATGAAGATGCTGTAGCTAAAGAACATTGAGATTATGACTGTTTTCCAGTCATGAGGCATAATGCCCTGAGATAAATGATTAACATACATAGAGAGGTTGCTTCATTTTGTACTGCCAACTTTTAGAAGACAAGTGAACTCTCTGCTTTAAATTTGCTTCTGGTTCCATTTGCTAATGAAAAATAATGAGCAGTTTTATGGAAATGAGCAGGAGACATATACACAATAATAATTAGATGTGGAGGCGGTTCTGTGGATATTTCTGTACAAGAATGGGTTTAGAAGATATAAATGGAGAAATTTAACGAAATTACTTTTATTTTGTGCGAGCCTGGGTCTGGAAGGATGCTTTAGCCACAGGTTCTCTTCTGCTCATTTATTCCAAGCATCTGGTTTGTGGCCATTGACCAGATTGCTGGCACCAGGTTTGCCTGGCACCAGAGTGGCAGGAACTAAAGGGATTCAATGACCAATTGAGGATTTCCTGAGTACCTCAGGAACTGGTAGACAACTCTTCACCTTTATTTAGAGATTGCTCTTACAGTGCTACCTTCAGCAGATTTTCCTACCCTGAACTCAGCTTGGTATCTCTGTGTCACAGATGTCTTAAGGCCACAAAATTCTGCACCATAAGTGCTCATTGCAGATTTTTTTTGTGCCACATATTGAAGACGAAGCAGAATTCTTTCTGCATGTATTTGGTTTCACCTGGTTGAGACGTCATGCTCTTCTGTAAAAATGGAAAGCTTGGGAGAATGTGGTAGAATTAGATTTCTTTGTCAAGTGATTGGATGGAACTTAATTGGAAAGTTGATAGTTCACACAGTATGAATTTTGGAAATGCTAATTACTGTTTGATTATGAAGCAGGAGAGAGAAGTGGATCTGTCCAAACTAAAACCAATCCATTGGTCTAGGTTTTATTTGAGGGCTCCTATTCTCTGTAAAAGGAACTGTAGAAGCCCGTGCTTTAAATGCTCAGCAGTGAACCATTTTATTATATATGGGGTGTACATATTTACATAAAAATAAAATTACAGGGATCCTGTTAAATTTATCTGAGAGCATAAAAAGCGGTCTTCTTGCAATAAAATGTTTTGAGAATGAGTAATAGCACTGTTTAGATGAGATTCTAAAAGCCTTTAGGATTATCCAACTTCCATTTAAATTATGTAGTAACTGATGAGGCTGCTATCAGAATCAGATTTTTCTCTGCTTACTGATGCTAGACAGTTCTCCTCAGCATGGTGTCTTCAGCTCTCACTTATTTAATGATTCATTGTTCCAGTCAAGAAGAAAAAAACCCAAAGCACAAAATAATTACCTGACAGCTTTTTTAAATTAACTCAATTGGGATCTGAAGATTGCAGCAATAAATTACATATTGTAGATTCATTCCTCTCCGTTTCTGCTCGTGCCTATTTCTGTTGGGATGTTGATGTCAGGAGTGATATAATCTAGGGGACTGAAGGTTGCCAGCAAAATTCCTTTAGATGAAGTCTTGATGAGATCCAGCCCTGCACTTCATCTTTTGTCAGGAACCTGAACTGCTTTTGAACAGGGTAGGCAGTTCTCAATCAGCAAACAACTGAGCTTTATCTTGCGAGGAAAATCATGCTGGGTTCTAATTTAGCCATAAGGAAAAGTACTTTTTGTCCCAAAATAAAGCACTTGTTTGACTGACCACTTCAAAAACAGGGGGCACTAGGCCAGAACTCAGAGAATCTCAGAATATTCTGAGCTGGAAGGGACCCAAAAGGATCATCAAATCCCAGTCTTTACTGAGTGGGCCTTACAAGGACTGAACCTGCAGCTCTGGAATTGTAGCACCAGGCTGTAACAAACTGTGCTGGTCTCAGAGAGGCTGGATAGGGCTGATAAAAACCATAAATAGTGACTAATCATTGAATTAGAGGAGTTTGCCAGGGCCCTGTGTGCATCGAGGGTACAGCTCTGCCAGCCTTCCTTACTCCCTTTAATTCAGTTCCATTTCCCTGCAGAATGAACGGTTGTAGGGGAAAAAAAAAAATTACAAAATAATGTTAGCAAAAGAAACTGTGGAGGCTTCCTCAAGTTGCTCCAGCTTAGAATTGTCCAGAGGTCACTTTTTTGACGTGTCCATCTTGGTAAGTATCAGAAAAAGGAAGTCCAGAGGAAATGTCTTTCCTTTAGGAGCTCTCCCTTCCAGAGGAAAGCAGATGATCCCAGAAATGCGTCAGTGCCACTGCTGGGTATCAATAATGCATTGCAGCAGGTGCTGCGGGCTATGATAGCTTCAATATATCTGAACAGTCAGCTCCTGCCTTTTCTGAAGGAAACTCTGAATTATGGATGGGAACAAACGATGCTTTCTGATGGCAACATTTCAATAAAAGAACAAATGGAGTTCCTCAGGAGCACGGGGGCCACTGGGCAAGGTTTTCTGAGGAAATATCGGCAGGCGCGGATTTGGATAATGAAGTGATCATTTAAACAAACTAAATGTGTTCCCCTGCTTTTGTTATTATGGCAGCAATGCATGTCAATATTAATCTTCAGTTAAGAACACTTGTGCTCCCAATCTGGTCTGCAGAATTGAGGCTGCCCACTTTATAAAATGGTCAGCAGCCAGTGAATCAATGCTGAGAAGCAATTCATCGCAGTCAGGATGGATTTGTGTTTCTGCTTAGCTGGGGGAATGAGCTCCTTCAGAGGAAAAAGCTGCTCTTACTCTTCCGAGTGAGCTTCAGCCTTTACTAAAATAAACCTTTTCTCAGAGGAGAGGGTAGAGAAAATTCTTTAGAGAATCACTAATTCTGATCTACCTCAAGTCACTTCCATTTTCTTCCTGGAGATGAGGGTGAATCACGTTGTGTGTGAGTCCTGTAACTGCAGCATTCCAGGGCAGAGTGCCTGGGAATTGAGAGTAGTGTCTGCCTTTTATTGTGCACTTGTAGTTCTCAGGCTCTACAATATTTTAGAAAAAAAAAAAAAAATCCCTGATGAAGAACTGCAAGAACCAAAGACAAGCAAAGAAAAGCAGCACTTCAGAGTGTTATTAGGGGTAACATCAATAAATAGTGTTTCTTCCCAGACATTTCTAAATCACATGTTATGATATTTCAAATTTATCAGAAAAAAAAAAAAAAGGATTGAATTAAGAGAATTTATTTTAAGGGCTTTAGATCAGGACTGAGTATGAAGCATCTCTATAATCAGGCATAAATAGGAATTGGGGTGGGTGGGAAAGATTGGAAAAGGGCAACTAAAAACTCCACTAGGCTGTAGCTCTTGAAATATGGAAGATATCACAAAGATTAAAACAGCTACTTAATTTCTGTCAGCAACTGTTGCCTTCAGCATGTTGAAAGGAGCCCTATTTTTGGTAGTAGCCAGCAATGCATTTGATGTATGCTAATCACCAGACTTTCTTGGAGGGATTTGGAGAAAACAGTGCTACATGTAAAAAGATTAAACAGGAAAAATTCCAATTTTCAGTACCGCTTCAATTTTGAATACTGGACAAATTGTCTGGTTGATATGACACAGAAAAATACCAACACCTGTAATGCAGGACCACTGCTCAGGGACTCAGAAAATTTATCACATAAAATTTTAAGTATTTCCCAAATCCAAAGAGATTTGACCTATGAAACTGTTAATCCCATATCAAATTCAAGTACTAACAACTGGAAGATGGAAATACATAATGCAAATGCATAAATGAGGAAAAGCATAAAATTGATGGGTTTACAAAATTAACGTGTCCAGTTGACGTTACATTTCTTGGATAAGATAAGTGCATTTTCAATTAAAGACAGAGATATTATTTATCTGAATTTTGGAAATACAACTGAAGGTTATGGGTGGAATTGATGTGTTAAACTGAAGAAGTAAAAGTTTATATAAATTAAATTGATTACATGGTAGACAAAACCAACTTGCATTAAAATGCAGGGTCTTGGACTGAAAGAAAGCTCCCTTTTAAATATCTGTGTATAATGTTTTCTTTATTACATGGGGACAAAAATGTACAATATAAGGTTTTTAAAAACATTATGTTTTGAAGCATAAGTACCAAGAATAAATGTTGATGGTATTGAGGTAAAATTTAAAGACATTAATTGTGACCTCTTCTGTTCCATTGCTATGCCATAAGATCACTGCAGAAACTCTTGGTACACAATGAATTTTAAGCCACAGGCTTTCTTCTTTTTTTTTTTTTTTTAATTCTAAAATAATCTACGCAGCTTGAATATTGAAATTTTTACTGTTATCCTGGTTCCTCATTGTGACTTTGCATAGGTCTCTTGGTTATCATTTTCATTAACAGCAACTGCTGAGAAGAGTGAGGGTGAAAAATTGTTGAATTACTGGTTTCAGGAGTGCCAAAGCTGCCCCCTGAGCAGGCAGGTGCTGCTCTGTTGGTACAGCAAAGTCCTTCAAGCCCTTCTGACAGAAAGGCAAAGGTTTATAATTATCAATTGCCACTAAAATACCAGCAGGGATTCAAGCTGCTGGTGCCTGAGTATTTTGAAAAATGACTGAAGATTTAGTTTGCCGTAGAGAATAGATGGCATGGGCTGAAGTTCCCTTTGCAGAGGTGTTGTTTGCAGCCACAATCACTCTCTCGCAGTCACTTTGCACCTTGAATATTGGTCCTGAGCTCTTCAGTGCAAGAGCAGGACATATTGAAAGATGCTTTAACTGGCAGGAACTCATGGGGTTTGCTTTCATGGGATGGTACTTCAGCCTTTGGTGGCGTGGATTTCTTTTTTTTTTTTTTTTTTTTTTTTTTTTACAAACCTTTNGTGGGTTTTTTTTTTTTTTTTTTTTTTTTTTTTTTATTTACAAGACTGTACTTCTTCATGAGCCTTAAAATACAGGAAATTTGTGATCCCTACAAGTAGAGTGAACAGCCATGGCACAAAGCTGGCGGCCAATCAGATGGATCAAAAAGCTGGTCCCAATCAGTGTGTTCACTAAATCAAACACATTTACCCTTGCAACTTCCCACACTTGGCCATTGCATGGTAGTGGCCACAGGAGAAACCCAAAGGACACAAAGAAATGGATCAGACTGGATAGCGTGTTATCTTAGGTAAGATGATACTCAGACAATGAGATAAAGAGATAGAAATAGAGAGAGATATTTCCATTTTTTTTAGTTGCCTATCAGAGTCTAACAATTAAATGAAAATATTATTCTCCTGAAGGTTCTTTCTGTCTAGGTGGTTTATGAGAGGTTTTATCTTATTCTTTCCTCACCCTCCAACAAAAAGACAAATGGGGGGTAACCTTTTAGGTGTCTTAAGAGAATCAGGTTCATCGCAGCCTAATCCTTGATGTAACGGATAGTAATCCATTACACATTCCACATTAGTAATCCTGGATGTAATGAATAGTGAAGATACTTGATAAATACAGCCAGAACTCAATATCTGATAGTATATTAAAAAAACCCAAAAACCACAACATTATCTTCACATGACTGTCACTTGTTTGAGCAGTCCTGATATGCTTTATTTTGACCTATTTTCTGTTGTGCTTTCTGTATCAGAGTGCTGATAGTGAGTGTTTGTATTCATGCTTTGCCTGTATGACTAATTGAAGAAATTTGTAATCTTCTCGTCTCGTGTTGGCATTACATTACATTGTTTCATATTAAATACGCTGCCTCTTTTAATCTGCAGGTTACAGATGCTTATTTCTTCCCACATTCATGGCAGTATTATCCTGTTAAGGGTGTTTGTGATTTATTATTGCCTTTGTAAAGGCCATCTCGCAGCAATATGCGCTGATGCGCTGCCACGTTTGGCTGCAAACAGGAATTTGTTTTACTAATATGAAACATGTTTATGGACTGCTGTGCTAACTCATCAAAGTGCCTGGTGCAGAGGCAGTTATTTGAGATTTTGCTGCCTGATGGAGATTTAATGGTATCAGACTCAGGGAGAGGGTTGGCAGCAGGTCAGGGAGGGATCCTGCGCCTCTGCCCAGCCTGGGAGGCACCTCTGGGGTGCTGTGTCCAGCGCTGGATCCTCAGGGCAGGAGGGGCAGGGAGCTGCTGGAGTGGGGCCAGAGGAGGCTGGGGAGATGCTGAAGGGACTGGAGGAAAGGCTGAGGACCAGGGAGGTTGGAATCAAGCACCAAACCAAGTACCAGGATAATGTGGCACCAAAATGGAGCCAAAGGCTCAGCAGTGACCTCAATTGTTCACTTAACTTTGTCTATTTGGTTGTCTCAAAACTTAGCTAAAAACAAGCAAACAAGAACAACAACAGAAAAAAAAAAAAAAACCACAAAAAAGTACCAAAAAAACCCAAACCAAGAAAAACCCACCCAAAACAAACAAAAAACCCCAACCAAACAAAAAAACAAGAAGAAAAATATCCCAAAAACAACAACAACCAAAAAAAAGAAAAAAAATGGAAAAAATACCTCCCAAAAACCAGAAGTTAATTCAAAAAACAGAAAGAGCTTTTATAATGTCTGGCCACAGAGGACACGTACAATTGTTTGGAAGTTTAGTAAGATCAGAAATGTTTCTTTTACTTCTAAGTAATCACAGTACTCTGGGATCTAATCAATATAAGTAGGAACAGAAAAAAATATTTAGAAATTAATTATTTTTTAAAACTCTTTAAAGCTTGTTTCTTGCAAATAAGGTGAAACTCTGGCACAGAAGAATATAATTTTACTAAGGTGTTATTAATGCATAAAGGAAATACTTTCTTTAAAATTTAAAAACCTTTTTTTTTTGTCTTTAAAATACCTTCTGACTATAGAAATAGATAATAGATATAAAGCCAAGAGACTGAAATAATCTTAAATCCAGTCAAGCAACAAGCCACGAGGGTCTGGCCATTCTAGCTCTTTCTGAGCATAGAAAGGCAAGCAGTGTAAGTCAGGATAAATAATTTACAGCTCAGACTGTCCCCTAAGATGCAGTCAGTTTTCAGGAGGTGTCAGATAGCAGATACTTGTACTGATTTAGAATAGAGCACAGCAGGATCCAGGCAAGTCTTTGCTGCTGAATAATAATCACACAGGAGACTACACAGCCCCAGGAGACTCCCCTGTGTTGTCTTCAACAAAGCTCGTTTAGAGCGATGTGAGAGACACTTGGTGCCATCCTTAGAACTCCAGAAGTTGCTGTAGCCCCTCTCAGGAGGGAAAGCTGAGCCTGCTGTTCAGAATTCCCGTGTGCAGCCCCGGGTTTGGCCACGGTGTCTGTGCCACTGATCCTGGGACAGGCACTGAACCTGCAGGAGCTGTGGCTGCTCCCCCAGCCTTCGCTCTTGCCATGAATCATCCACCAGCCCCTGCACCTTTGCTGGGCCTGCAGGTAAAAACACACCTGCTCCTTTTCTGCCAAAACCCACAATATTGGCTTCTTCAGAGTCCCACCTGGGAGCTGGCAGTGCAGATCTGAAACAGTGAAATGAGGATGCAATTAATTAACTTCATCATTTCCTGTTTGCATATAAAAATAACCAATAATTCCCCCTCTTTTACCACAGGTAAAATTGTAGTAAAAGATAAGTGAGCATTTTGATGTCTTTAGCTTTAAGGATAATCTAGCAGAATAATAATTTTCACGTCTGTCTTCTATATTTGGATGTTAGGCAAGATTTTGAATATTATAAATTGGAATTTTCTACAGAAGAACAACAGGCATTGAAATATTTAGCATTTGAAGAGTCAGTGTGCAACAGATGCTTTGCAAAATTAAGTGTTTGGGCATATTTCAGAATTGATCAAAATACTGTTAGTTTTTCACTAAATCTGAAGTTTCAACAGACTGTGATGCCAAGCATTTGTCAGTGGAATTAGTTCAGTGCAACTGTTGGCTCTGTGGTTTTGCTGTTGGAAAGCAGTGAAGACCAAAAAAATTTTAATTAGCATTCATACTTAAATTTAGTCTGAATTAATGATCAGTGAGAGAAACAAATGAGCCTGTGGTCTGTTTTGGTACATTTCAAGAGAGGACTTTTGTTCCTAATTTGTCATCTGAGGTAACTTTATCTGCCACTTGGACTACTTGAGGACTTAGCCATGTCATGATTAATCGTGTTTGTGAAGAGATTAGCAAGTGTGAAGAAACATTTAGGAAACAATTGTGACACGAGTGTGCTCTTAAATAAATAAATAAAGCCTGGCATGTCAAGTGAATTGTAGTTTGTCAGTCTTGGATCAGTAAACATATAGAAAATGTTCCAGTCAGGCATTTAGTAGTTCTATGGCCCATTCATTCCTCCTAAAGGCAATTTTAATTTCTTCTCACACAGAAGTTAAGCATTATAACTAATAGTTTTCATAAGCTCCTGTGCAGCAATAATGTGAGTATTGAACATTAGCATGCTAAAGATAGTTTCAAACCATGCAGGAATGGCTCTTAGGCCATCCCTCTTTGCAGAACTGGTGGGTGGGTTTAGAAGCTGCAGTTTGAAGCCCTGGTGCAGGTACAGAACAGCTCAGCAGGGTTTGGCAGGAGCTGAGGTCTGTGGCTCGTGTTCACGGGAACTCCTGAAGCACAGGAGCATCGAGGGGAAAGGCTGTGGAGATAATCAGCTGCAGTGCTGTCAGAGCATGGCCTGGGAATGGTTTTATGCCAGGAAAAATAGAACACAAGGATGGGCAGCACCAGCAGAGTTGACTCTCCCTTGACCTTCCCTTCCACTGTATTGATGGGGCTGTGCTCAGAGAGAAATCCTGATCCTGCAAACCTGGCTTGAGGAGTTTTGGAGATGCCCAGTTTTCTTACATTGCTGAGGGTACTTGGAGAAGCTGTTTGACCTTCACTTGCCAATAGTTTGAGCATATCAAAACAAATGAGAAAGGTATCAAATGTCAGGGGGTTTGCCTCTGCAGCAGGATTCATACTGTAGGAGTCTTGACTCCTAATTAACTGGAATTTGAGCTGCAGTTCACTTCATGGACAGCTTTGTGACTTTGTTCCTTGGGGTTGTGTTGTTTTGTTCATCATATGCTGAAATAATTCTCTCCTGGCACTTAATATGCTGTGACATTTGAGGAGAAAACAGTCTTACTTAGACTGAGGAACAACTGGGAATATCCTACCAGGAATAACTTGCTTTGCAGCCTAGCCTTTTGCTTATTCTTTAATTAGGAGGCTAATTGTCATTGTCTCCCTGATTCATATCTCTTGTTTTTCTTTAGGAGACACTGAGAGATGGGGGAGGGATAGGACACACACAACACCTGTATCTCTTCATTTTAGATAACTTCTAGACCTTCAGATAAGTTAATTATTGTCTTTACATGTCCAGGTCTTCATTTAAATGATGAACTTTTATAGGTTCTGTCTTCATCAAATGTCAGACTGTCCTGGTGTTCCATATCCTGAATAGATCTGTATTTAGGGCTCTGAGATCTCATATTTTTCAGCTAGAGCCATGTTAGACAGACAGCTCCCTGTTGACTAAACATCTAGGAGACTCATGTTTAATTGTTCTCTCCAGCTGTGATGAACAGCTCTGAGCAGGATTTCTGTTTCATCAAACTCCACTTAAAGGAAAATCAGAGCACTTGGGGCCGGGTGCTCTCAGTTGCTGTTCCTCCACTGTGGAGCTTCCTCTTTCTCCATCCCAGGCTGATGCATTGCTTTCTTTCCCTCTGCAAAGCACCAGGTATTTTTCTTTGCACAAAACTTTCCTCTGCTGCAGCTGCCAAGTGGCCAACAGGAGAGAAAGGGGAGTAACCTGTGAGAAAAAGGGATGTAATATTTTATAGTGAGAGATGCAGGTTGGTCTGGCTGCAGCTGGGAGAGAGTTAATTCTCTTCCTAGCACCTCTTACTATGTTTTATTTCCAATTTAGAATGGGAATAACACTGGTAGGACACTGATGTTTTAGTTGTTGCTGAATGGTTTTAGCTCTGTAGTTGGCAGCTTTTCAGTTTCCCATGCTCTGCCTGTGGGAAGGTGCCCAAGGAGGGAGCTTGGCCAGGACAACCATCCAGCCTGGCCAAAGGGATATTCCAGGCCATGGAATGTCATGTCCAGTGAAGAAACTGCGGGGAGTTGGCTGGGAAGAGCCAATGGCTGCTCAGGGACTGGCTGGGCATTGATAAACAGGTGGTGAGCCCATAAGGAATATTACTTTGTGCCAAAAAGATTTTAAATTTGTCTACGTGCTTTCTAGGCAATACCAGGATGGATGTGTCAAAAATGATCATATTATTCTAAATTACCTGTTTGTTCTAGTACAGCAGGAGACACGTTCTCTGAACTCCAGGAGAGCATTTATATTCAACCAAAAACTTCAAAAATATATGCAACTGTACATAAACTGTAAAAGGTGTCCCTTCAGTATAACCAAAACTCATTGTTTTATCTGTTATTATCTATTGGTACTCTGTGTTTTATGCAAAGTTTTACATATTTTAAGCAGATTTTTTTTTTTTTTCAGATAATTTTGAAGTAGCTTGCTTCAGGTAGATAAGGAGCTGTGTTGTCACCCTGCCATCTTCATCCTAATTCAGGCTGATTTGTCTTGCTTCCTTCCCACTTGGGTGGGAACATTTTAAATAGAGTATTTATACAACCTGTCTATCCAGATAGGATAAGCCTGAATATCTGTCAGTATCTCCCACTACACTTGTGATCAGAGGTGCACTTAATAGCTCTGAAAATCAGGCCTAAGGAATTCATTAGAATGCCAGTTCCCTTGAAGTATTCTCTGGGAAAGATAGTTTCGAGAAGGGCTTGAAAATATGGCATTTAAAACCAGTCTCCTACTGAGCCATATTAGCATTAGCTTTGAACACAATTGTGGCTTATTGCACGTGTGTCTGACAGCTCCCTGAAAGACAGGAGCTTGCCCGTGCAGCTGCACTTTGGCATGCACTGGGTACTCCCCCGCATTTTTATATAAAATATATAAAAATGCTCTTCATGAGCAGCCACTCCAGATACACATTCAGCACTCATCATCATTGGCAATAAAAATAATTCCTGACATCACCTCAGAGCTCCCGACCGGGGACGTCTCCTGCAGCAGCCTGGTGCACGGGGGAGCTGAGATGTAAAGAGAGACTTGGTGAGAAGTCTGGAGAGCACTGAGCATCAAAATAACACTTGCAGTGTGCAAATCTGTGCCAAAATGAAAAGCACATTCAGTCAGGAAATCAGTGCTTCCCTTCCACTGTGTTCATACCTCCAGCGATGCCAAGTGATGCTGACCCTTGGCACCTTCTGCCAAGAGCAGAGTAGAGCTCCCTTGCTGGAGAACATTTGCCTCCAGCAGCCTGGAAAGCACCTTGGAGTGTGTGTGGGAGGGCTGGACCCAGGACTGAGCGTGAGGGAAATGCCAGCTGAGCTTTTCTGCATTCCCTGATAAATCCAGTCTGGTCTCATGGACTAAGCAGGTGCACCTAAATCAGCTTGTCAGAGGCATGGGCAGGGTCCTTTTAAGCGATTCTCCTGCTCCTTCCCACAGTTATCTGGGCTGTTTCTCAAGCTGCAGAGCACTCTGATCCCAGCAACTCTGGGGTTTGGGATGCAACTAAAATGAGGGATGTGAAGCAGGAATGGACTTGGTGCATAAGAGTCACTGTCCAGTGACAATGAAAACATCCCTGTGTTATAAACAATATTCCCAGCACAATTGCACAACACAGCCCCAGCGCAGCTGCTGGGAAGGGAGCTAACTCTGGCCCAAACCAGCGCAGACAGTAATGACAACAGAAGTAATTTGTGGCTGGTGTCACAGGAAGGTGTTGTGGGGAAATGAGAGAGTTTCTGGAAAATGCCAATCAACCACATTGTGTTAAAACAATCAAAAATCTGGACTTTGATTGACTAATCAGTTAAAATCAAGGGGGAAAAAAAGAAAATTTTTACTGAAAAAAATCTGTGTATTCAATTTTCATTTCCCATGCACTGAAAACTTGTTAAACTCTCTGTATGCCTAAATAGATTCATCAGATAGATAAATTGCATAGATGTGTTAATTAGAATCCCAGGTCACTTGCTCTATTTGATTTGTTAGAAGTGATATCATGGATATAATTTTGTTCTGCAGTTGTTTTTACCTCTCCTAAGACACCTCCATTTGAAATCATACCTGGTTATATTTCCCTCAGTTATGTTTTCCTTTCCTTTCGTAATATAATTATACATTTCTCTCTTCTTCCATGGCCTTAACCTGCATTGTCAATTAAGACAGGTTCAGAATTTAAAACAGTGGAAAGAAACAGAAGAAACAATTGAATATAGAGCACTTAGGGAAAGTGGGGTCTTCCATGTCACTAAAGGGAGAGGTAAAGCTTTAAGCACAGCCACTAAAGAATCTTTGCATTGTCACAAGTGTGTATTCCTTTGTCCATAACCAGAGAAGAAGAGCTGCAGGATGTTGTAATTAACAACTGAAGAACATGATGTTCTCAATTGAAGATCATAAATTTCTTGCTTGTGAGAAAAACTGGATTTTATTTTGATGAATTGTTTTATTCTCTATGTAAAAAATTTGCTTTTAGTTGAATGCAGTAAAATAAAAGCCTATTTTATCAGTAGGAAATGGAACCTTTGGCATTATTTATATATGTAGACTAATCTCAGAACCCTGACTTTTAACCCTGTCGTTTAGGGATGATCTTGAAATTGAAAATGCAAAAGTAGGAGATGTTTTTTGAAGAGATTTGTCTTGTTAAGGCATTGCCAATGTTGTAGCACCTCTTGTACTTGGTGCTCTTGAATAGCAAAACTAAATGGCCCCCAAAACACAAGAAGCTGTTACTGACAGCTGGTAGAACTCTAGAACTGTGATACAGTATATTTTGTTTTCTTAAATGTAAATATTTTAAAATTTAATTCCAGATTGGGATCAGTGATTAAATGGCAAATATTTTATTTCTGGCCACAGAACCTGATGTGAGAACCTGGAGTCTCTATGCTGAATGGTTGTTGGAAGGCATCTCATTCTGCATGCTGAGTTTAGGGTTTTTCCTCTCTTTCCTTGCATTGCAAGAGGAGCATTTCCCCATGCTGGTTCTTAATATGCAAAGAATGAGGCAGCCTCTTAGAGAACCTGATGGTTTGTGACGTGTCTCTAAGCTTTTAGACTCTGGGAGGGTTGGGTAGTACGGGAAATAAGTATGAGATAGGATTAGCAACCATTGAGAAGAACAGGAATCTGATTGATGAATTCAAAAGGTGGAATAGCTGCAGGGTCAGTTACTGTCAAACAGAATGAGAATTATGCCAAAGAATGAGTTTCTTAAGATCTAGGGGAATTAGTGAAAAGCAATAGACCTTCAGGTACCTTTCTGCTCCTATCAGTTTTAAACCCCAGTTAATTTAGCATTCTCTTCTGATCCTGACAGCTCCACCGCAGGCAGTTTCACCGCTGGCAGACTTCATAGGTGTTCACATGAGGAAGGCTGTGGAAACACTGAATTAAAGGGATGGGACTTGTAGCCAACCTACAAACTCCTTGCAGAGCAGATTCTGTCTCAGCAAACCTGCCCTGTGGCCAGGGTGTCCCTAGGCCAGGTGAAGTACCACGAGAAATGTTACATTTAATTCGTCACGGATTCCCAAAAAATCAGTGTCTGGTGCTCTTGGCACCAGCTGCTGTTTGTCTGCTCCTGCCAGAGCAAGGAACCACCTCAGCCACGTTGCTGTGACATCCTGGGGACCCCAGAGCTCCTGCTGCTCTGCTCCTCGTGCTGCCAGGCTTGTTCTCCTGACAGGAGAATGTGGGTTTGTCAGGGAATCACCCAAAAGAGCCAGGATCTGTGGCACCCTCTGCACTCTCCCCATGTGAGGCAGAGTGCACTGAGTGATTGTATTTCCTTCCCTCATGTAACTGTGAAAAAAAAAAAAAAAGAATATTTGGAAGGCTTAGAGGGCTTTTTTGGCTAAATAATGGTATTTTTCTGGCAACATATGGGAAAAGGACACCTCGGGGTTTTTCTGTCAGCGGGACTCCAGGATTGTGTCAAAATCCCATCCCTGAAAGGAGAATGTTTACCTTCCCTTAATTTATTAAAAAAAAAAAAATTGTTATGGCACAGACAAGGAAATTAATTATTGTTTATTAATGATTGTGAAGTTAGGAACCTGGAGAATTAATAAAATTCACTGTGAACGTAGACAAAGCTCTGACACACTTCATTCCTGGTTGGTTATTTGCTCCTTTACTTGAATTTCTTGTGTAAGAAGTAATGTGAATAAACGCACTCTTATCAGAGAAAACAACCCTCTGTATTCTCAAAATTCCTTTGACTTAGCTGGTTGCACCACTGTGGCCTTGAAAGTGCTGTTATTCTGTTCTAAAAAACATTCCAGTTCTTGTTTGTGCTCTCATCTGGTTCAAACCTACAGCAAAGGTGGTTTATTTGGTGTGACAAGAGCACAGTATCTCTGATTCCCTCTGTAAACCACTGATGGAAACAATTATTTTACTGATGATTAGCACTCCTCAGGAGAATGATGATTTTCGCAGTTCTCAAAAACCTTTCATCCTTTTTTCCCCTTTATTATGATATCCTCCTGCAGAATTTATTTTCCAGTTCTCTATTAATCCATCTGTAAATATTATTAGGAAAGCATCCATTTATGTAGTATTTGAAAAAATGAAACACAAAATAGGTGGAATTGGGATCTTTTAAAATCAGTTTTGCAGCATTATTGTTCCATTTCACTGGGAGAAGTATCCAGCACCTCATGGGTTGCATGGCAAATTTTCTTCCATGGAAAGTTTCCCTGTAAATGAAGGTAGAGTGCTGTAGTTGTTGCCTGGGATTAATCAGTCACAATGCTCTCCATAGCTGTGGCTTGGGGCACCATTGAAAATGTCTCCTATTGCTGAAAAATCCAAATATTTCTAGTGTTGATCATCTGTCACCACCAGCAGAATCCACACTGCTCAGTAATTTCAAAAGCGCCTCACCTGGGGATTTCTCCAGGTCTTTGGTGCTATGTAACAATCAAAGTGCTGCTAGCAAATTAAAATTAATGGCTTGTGGTCCTAGCTCCAGACTCAGTGGCTGCAGTGACATTTCCTGTCGCAGCGGCCTCATGACAAGGGAACGACTGTTGCTTTTGGAAATATGTATTTCCCCTCCATCTAGAATTACCCTGCAGCTCCCAGCCCCCTCGCCTCTGGGAGTTTGGTTTTGAATGGCACTGTCTACCCTGACTCGTTCAGGGATCTCCCCTAAGCCAGTTTTGTGCAGCTGCATATGTCACAAACGGCAGCAAGGCTGGCACAAGTTGGCAGATCATTTTCTCTTCGGATGCTAACTATCTCAGGGATCTCTGCCACGGTGACTTCAATTTCCTCTGCTTGACAGACCTTATCAACAGCTTAAAACATGTTTACAAACACAATACAATCAGAGTTCTGTGCTTTAGATGCCAAATTATGCTGTAAGCCATTGATCTTTATTACAGATTTGCAGGGTGTTTCTAAATACATTAGTAATTATACATCTGGGCTGTCAGAGCATCTACTCTTGGGCAATCTCCTCTTATGTTGGATTTGATTGATAGTTAGTTATAGACTGGATTCAAAATGAAGTTAAAAATCACAGTGTTGGAATACAAACCAGCTCAAGTTAGTTTGACTTTTCAGCCTAATCCTAAGGTGGGAGGGTTGCTGCTCTAACAAGGATTATTAAATCATGTACAAAATGCAGCAGCAGCATTCATTTATCTGTCGAAGACAAGAATAAACATCTGGATTTCCAGTAGATGGCCATGTCTCAGCTTCCAGGAGCACAGTGTCAAGGAATAGATATCAAACTGTCAGAAAGTTGTAATAATTTTGTTGTTTGTCTTTACATTCTTGGGAAAAGAGGAGGAATTCCTACATGATCCTTCAAAATATCAATAAGCAATAGGTTATTTATAGAAACACGATTAATCATATCAAATAACAAGGTTTACTATCAAAATCAACCCATTTTCAGTCAAAAAAAAAAAAAATCCCTTTACACATGAATGTATTTTTTGCTGCCTTGAGAGTGGTGAGGAAGAACTGTTTTTAAGGTGCACAAGACAAGGAGCTCCAGGTTTGCTTTGTACTAGGAGGGAGCAAGGACAAGCCTGCCAGGAGTTATTGCTTGCATGAGAGGCAAAGATCTGAACGACTTTAGATAGCCCAAATTGGAAATTTTACAGTGGTGATCACCAGCAAGGTCGTGGATTTGCAGCTGGAGAGTCCAGCTCCTCCTGCCCAGGGTGATTCTGTTTGCAGGAACTTTCCCTGTCAATGGACAGAAATAAGAGCAGCTCACCCCTCCCAAGCTTCAGCTCAATTCTGTCTCTGACATTTTGCACCAAGTCCCTGGATGAGCAGATTTGCTTGCTCAGAGCAGAGGCCCTTTTGAAATCAAAATGTGTAAGAGAAAGATAACTGAGGTGAAAACTTTCTTTTTTCCTTTGTGCGCTCCATATCAGGATACATTTTGTACAATTAAGTGAAGCTTGCCCTGAAATGGAATTGTACACTCAATTTCTAACAGTGAAGCTGCACATCCACCTGCCCTTCATAGAAATCCTACATTAATTCCTGTCCTCCTGTTTATGCTTAGACATAACTCGTGGCCTTCTTTCATGAAGCTTCTAAAAGAAATTGTTTCTCAATTGAATTTGAAAACTGAGTTTAAATGCTTTTATATTTTACTTTCATCCATGTAGTAGATTTATTATCAGAAAACCCTAAACACAGCACCTTTTTTTTTTCTCTGAAGACAGGAGACCATTAAAATTTTAACAGTTTAGAAACTAAATTCACCTGTAGAGAAGCACTGAATTGCTTTACAGAAAGGTACAAACCCTGTTAAAAGAGAGAATTCAAAAGGGTCATATAACTGAAAATTTAAATCTTTAATGCATAGGTTTACTTCTTTTATTAAAGTAGCAAAATTGTCTATTTCATGTCCAGGAAAGAAATTGATGTATTTTCAGTGTAAGAAGTTTGCCAAAATTTTCCAACACACAGGTGCTTTAAAAGTTAGGGCTTTATAGCAGCAGAATATTGAAGTTTATTTTACGAGAATATAATGTTTATTTAGCAGTGTGAGTCCACTAAGGAATGCTTTTGGGTTTTGCATCAACAAGGTAATTTTTGCTGGTAAACTAATTAAATTCTTGATAATTAGGGTCAGGCATTAGGAGTTTATTTCTGTTTGTTTGATTTCTTTATGCTTATTTTATTACTATTTTAGCAACATGGGTGGATGAAATAGAGAAATTGAAATGGAAATGGCAAAATAAACATATTTAGGTTCTTTGAGGTAACTTTCATTAAGTACAAAAAAAATCACTGCTCAGTCATGTTTTAGAGAAATGGGTGATTTCACCTAATTGCAGGTGAATTAAACAGATCCTGAGGGAATTGAAGAATTTCCTCACTTTGAGAAGGGCAACAGAGATGGGGAAGGGTCTGGGGAGTCAGGCTCATGAATGGCAAATCTATGACTATATCCAATAAAGTGAACAAATAGATTTTTTGATAGTTTTCCTTGGTTCGCAACAAAAAATCTCTGCCCCTGAAGCCCAGGCCTGTCTTGCAGAAGTCGGTTTTAGCAGCAGTAGTATTTCACTAGTTTGGAAGCAGAACTGGTGTGAATTCTCTTGATTTTAACGTTATCCAAATTTAAAAGTCATAATGCTGTCAAAGCTACAACTACTGGGGGAAGGAGGAATTTTGGGATATCACAGCTCTAAAAGTAGTGGGTTTTCCTCATGAAACTTGTGTAAATATTGATAACTAAACTGTCACTGAAAGATATCATTGATAAACCTCTTCTTCCATTTTCTCTCCTCTTTAGTATATGTTTTCTTGGTGATATAAATTTTTCTAGCACTTTTGAGTTTCAAACTGTTCCTTAAGCACTTGTTCCTATGCTGGAATTCTTTCTGTTTTACTTAATAGACATGGGGCTTTATGAAAATTTCCAGAGGTTTTATGACACCTCACCCTGCCATTCTTGCAGCATCAGGGAAGGAAGAACATGGAATGGGAACTCGTGAACTCTTCTAAAGACCATCTCCTGCCCCAGCTGTACAGAACTCCAAAGGAAGATATTGGATGAGGGTTTAGATCCAGGGAAAAATTTCAAAGCCAGACAGTTTGGAATTTTTCACGTTTTCTCATCTCCATTCCAAAGTGGAGAAAATCCCTGCGTGGTGCTTCCCTGTGGGTTTGTCTCTTGCTTCCTTTTTACATTATTGATACTCATTTTTCAGGATCTGACATTTATGTTCGCATCAAGGCTTATGTGTACTCTTAAACCACAAGAATCTCTTCTGTGCTTTGAGACCTTAGAGGGTTTGAAATCTTGGGGTTTAACTCTATTTATTCATTTTGGCAAACTGAGCTTCAAAGAGAACACTTTGTTGCCGTGGAAATTTTCCATCTTGACGGGGTTTTGAGCCCTGTTCTTCAGTTGAATCATTCAACAAGAACAAAAAATGAAAGTGAGTTTAATTCATATCTGTTAAGCAATTGTATATACATCCCAAAATGTAAATGCAGGAATGCCACTGTATTCCCTCAAGAAAGGTCTGTGTAAGCAATGGAAAACTCATTGGCTTTGTTTTGCCTGTAAAAAGAGGACGGTTTTAAAACTTTCCTCTCTTGAAAGCACAAACCGTTCACAGGCACATTCTGTAGGAGTCTTAGCAGGCCTAGGGCAATGTAGAGAAATCTTTGATAGCCAGTGGTACAATGGAGAAGCAAATAACAGATGAACCAGGTTTCTTTTGTGACTTGTTGTTGTTAACTGATTGCAGAAAATGGGAGACAAGCCCGGTGACCTTCCTGCTTAAAAAGTCTCAGTTTTGTAATTTTGTTCCGTTCTAGTTCAGTTCAGCTTTTCCTCTTTTGTACACACACAAATCAAAGCTCACCAGAGGCAATCTTGCATGAAGTGACAGCTGTTTATTTAAATTATCTTAGCCTCATTCTATTTCCATCCTTCTCTGACAGACATATGTTCAATTGGTGCATTAGAAATAGATGCACATATTGTTTGCCATCCTGTAGGAACTGGGGACTGGACATTACCAGTTGCTCAGACAGTTGTATAATATTTGAGTTGTTCTTATTTTTTATTTTAATCAATTCGGTGGCACATATGTTTGAGTAAACATTTGGACTGTTTTGTATTGGGAGATATGATTAATTGATCATATCTCCCAATATAACACCAGAAAAACGTCAGGGAATGCACAGCCTCCAGTTAGGTTTAAAACTGCCCTGAGTTTCCTATAAGTGCAGCTTGCAGGGCATGTGAAGGTGCAATGATTTGTCTCCATTTGGAATGTAATTTGGATTTTATGGGAAAACAATTAATACAAGTTTGCTGCCTTTTTTACTCTGTCAGAAAAAACACTTTCAGCACCATCTTTAAGGGTTAATTTCTCACAGCAGGTTTGAAATTGTGCATCTTTATTTTTCCTGAGGGGTTGTAAAGTGAATATACTTGAAGGGCACAAAGGGAATACACAATTATTTTTACCCATGGATAAGAAATACAGGAAACTTTTCCACGACCAGTCCAGAGCAGGCACAGGGCAGGTGGCCTGACCCTGAGAGGAGAGTTCTCATTTTCAGTGTAGCTTAATTAATCCGTGCTACCCAGTCACTGCTCTGTTTGACCTTCTTGCCAGTATAGCTGTTAGACTTCCACTATTTCTGTAATTCTGTTTCATGTGGCATCATAAATGTTCTGAGATTTCCATCCTCATGAGTGCAGTCTCATCGTGGGTTCCTCAGACATGGCACCCAAGGTTTGGGCATCCTCTAAGCCTGTAAGATACTTGTTTTCCTAATTCTAAATACCTAGAAATCCAGATTTCAAAAATAGCATTGAATGTTTTAATGTCGTTTCAGCGTCCAGGTCATTGCTATTTTTTAATGAATATTTGCCTTTTCATTACATGGTGTTACAGCATTCTGATGATCAGTTAGATGCAGTTTTGCTCGAGAGCAAAGGGCAAACCAAGCTGACCTCAAATCTTTCACTCTGAATTTAACAAAATTCTTCATTTATCCTCGGATTTTGAGTAAAATATATGTGGAATAAACATAACTTGGTAAACCTTGCATATCACAGTTTCAAAGTTAGTCTTTGAAAAATCATTTCTTATGTGGAAACAATGTTTTTTAAAGTTTCTAAAAAAGAAGTTCCATCCTTATTGAATGAGGTGTCTTAGGAGCATGGAAAACTCCTTTAAGGACCTGCAATGGCACAGAGAAGCTCTGAGGGAGAGGCACGGTTGTTTCTAAAAGCAAACCCAATAACCCAATGTGCTGTTACAAACTGAACATGAACAACCTGCTCCATAGCACTGCCACGCTGCAAACATGTGAGATTCTCTGCTCTGTTTTTCCCTTGTCTCGTGCTCTAGAAGGGCTCCAAAATTGTAAGTAGGAATCTGTAAGCAGAATTTTGGTGTTGATTGTTCAGCAGCACCAATCCAGAGCAGTCATTAATTGCCCACAGCATTTCCTTCCTTGTTCACCACTTGTAAAAAAAGGTTGTTCCCCAGCAATTAAATTTAATTTTTGTTTGTTCTTCCCCTCTCACAGCCTAAAGTCTTTCTCATGGCTGTCTAGAGATAGTCCATGAACCTGTGTAAAGGAAAGGCTCGGGGGGAGTGGAATGAGGAGTTCTGGGAAGTTTGCCCAGCAACATCAGTGCTCAGCAGTTTCTCATTTAGCTTTATGGTTTCTAATAAGAAAATATCTTTTCTGAGCAGTGAAATGAATTCTGTGTACACCTGTCATCTTCCCTGTTTTTTCTTTATATCTGTTGTCTTGAATATTTATTGATTCCTATATTACCAGTTTGAGACCCTTTCATGCCTATTATCTATACCCTCTACAGTCTGATTTCCAAAAATCAATATACCATAACTAAATAGATGTTTCTACTTTCTGCTCACAAAAAAAAAGCAGGACCCCAGCAAGGTTACAAGCTAAAATGAGAAAATACCGAAAAAAGACTCAAGTGCATATGAGTGTGAATATTTTCTCACAATAGATTTAAAGGTTTAGGTAGTGAATTTGCTCTGTAAAAAATAAAAAAACTGTAAGTTGTTAGAATTCCCTTTTTGATCATGAAGTTCATCTTTCAAAGTTAAAATATTGTATAAGTAAAACTATACTGATTTTTTCCCCAAAGATTTATTTCTAAGGAAAAAAAATGAAATACCAACACTTAAAATACTTCTGAAACAACCTCTTTGCTATTTTACTTGGTATTTTTAGCCCTGTGTGCTTGCATGTTATACAATGAACCAAAATCATTCATTTGGAATGACTTTCTCTAAATTTCCACATTTACTCCTGTGTAGACCCTGAGGGAGTTACTCTGGTTTCAGTTCTTTCACACTTTTAACCTTGAATGATGGAAGGAAAAAGTAAACTTCCCAAATCTGTAGATGGCAGCGACCTGGACAGGCCTGCAGATAATTTGGAGGACAAGGGCACAATTTAAATTAACCTCCATAAATTGGAGAAGCGATCGGGATCCCAGAGATGACGCTCGGTAAATACGAGCGCCAAGCGCCGCGTCGGGCAAGGAGAAAAGCAAAGCACAAATACGTGAGGGAGGATGGAGTGGGAACTGCTGGGGGTGTGGGGATGGATGGAGGGGTCAGGGAGCCCTAAACTGAGTGGGCCAGGAAGGAATTTTGTGTTCAGCTGTGCCTGTAGGAGTTTGTGTAACTCGGTGTGTTTAGCGCAGGAAATGCACGGCAGAAGCAGGCTGGCGAGTCTTCCAGAAAAGGAGTGTTTTAACAAAGAGGGAAAATCAAAGATTAGTTCAAGATTTTCATGGTGATTTCAAGATTAGCCATGATGTTTAAGATTAGGATTAATTTATGCTTTCAAACTTTTAGAATAGAGGTTCTGGAAGGTGGAGGTCATGAGTGTCAATATTCCCTCAGAGACCATGAGTGTTAGAAGTTACTCAGAGAAGTTGTGGGTTTGCTGCTACTGTGTTTTTAAGAACAAATATGGAATAGCAGCAAGAAAACAGGAAAATTGCCCCTTTTATTCCTTTCTCAAGCTATATCTCTTCTCATGAACTTTAAAAATCTTGGAGCAAGTTCAGAATGTGGAAAATATTGTGTTTTGTTTTTAAGCGCTTGTTTAGTCCTCAGCATTTGTAAGAATGCTTCCAAATTGTACTGATAATTTGAAATAACTTTTCTCATTTATAAAAACTTCCTTGTGTTCAATGCTAAAGCTCTACAGTCAAAATGAGGCTCAGCTCAGCAGGGAATAAAACCTCAAAACTGTCCCACCCCCAGTCTCATTATATTATTTGTTCTATTTAATTGATTACAGTCAATGAAAGTAAATTATACTAAAGAAATTCCCACTCAGTTGTGGCAGGCACATGTTGTACTCATTAATCAGGGGTTTGCAGAGGAAAATAAATAAATGTAATAAAAACAAATGAAATTTCATATTAATATTAAATGATAAGGCTCTTAATTATGAATTTAACTGATCCTCTGATTGTGATACTGGAAACAGGGAAAATGGGATCAGGCTTTTTGAGGGGCGGTGTGGAGAGAAAGGAAAGCACCTTTTATGGGAACTGTTGTGGCTCTGGCTCCAAAAGCAATGTTTTAGGAGACAGCATTTACAGACATGTTCTTTAATTCCGCTTTTCGCTGCAGGCTCAAATGTGTAGGAGGAAAGAGATTCTCGTTTTTTAAGTCAATGGGCAAATTCTTTTCTCCTGCTGAAAGCAAGGAGTAATGGGACTACACAGAGATTTGTAACTCCAAGAAACTGATTTCAGCTTTTAACCACAGAATTTCCAGATATTGTGGTTGTAAGTAGGACTCTTTAAGCAGAATTTTGGTCTAAAACTGTCTTGTACCTTAAGGGTTCTGTTTGGGGTTTGTTTTGTTTCAAGGACCAGCCTCACAAATGTGACTTTTGAAGGTCTTAAAAGTTGCAAAAAAGATTATTTAAAAGAGAGACAGAGAATACTTTTTTCCTAGGAATTATTTATCAATATGATACCGTCTGAAATGTGGAAATGGCAATTATAAAGGTCATTTTAATTAAATTTAGCTCTATCTTTGGGCTTGCGTCTATTTAATTCCCTGGTGACTCAGATTAAATATAGAACAGTCCAGGCCAGTATTTTATCACAGGCTATGAAGATAGGAATCATTAATGTGTGCTGCTGTCTGGGCTTTACTGATGCAAGGGCAAAGTTTCAGGTTGAACTCACTTGTTTTATTTCTGATTTTCTTATGTTCTATTTTCTTATGTTCTTCTTTCTGATTTTTTTTTTTTTATTTCTTTGTTTTCACCCAAGATTAGAGGAGCTCCTCCCAGGGGATACCCTGGGTTCTTACACCAAGCAGGTGTGAGAAACTCTCACAAAGCCATAGGCTCCACACACTCCATTTGCACTCATTCTCTGTATTATTCCCCTAAAACTGCTTTGACTGGTTGGATATGCTCTTGCTTTCAAGGCAAAATGTTTCAAAAATAGCACATCTACCAAGATAGAGCAGTGCAAAACCTGGACATCTCCTTTTTAACAAAGCTCAGAGCACTCTCTCCATAAATTATGAACAAATAAACTATTTCATTATCTATCTCTAGAGAGATAGATATTTCTGAGATGCTGTTGGCATTCTGTAGCTTCCATTTAAATTTGCAGCTTTTACAAGTTTGTACACATTACAGGTGCCTCCACCTGAACAAACGCAGCCAAAACCAGTTGGAGTTATTAATAATAATTATTATTATTATTTCTAAATAATAATAACAACAGTAATTATTATTACAACTACTACTATTATTATAAAATGATTAAGGATTTTTTTTTTGTATGCTAAAAGTGTAATAGCCCCTATAAGATTTTCCTTTATAGCCCTGCCCCTCTCAGTCTCTCTCTTTTGAAGCTGAAGCTTCTGAGCAGATTGCAGACAAGTGACTGCACTGTTGAGCAGGGCAGGTTTGGATCATTTAATTCCCATTCCTGTTGACCTTCTCAGGCTCACTTGGAGAAAGATAACATTCTGCACTGATAAGACCTTGCCTTCAGGAATACATTCTCGGCTATTTCTCACCCCCAAGCCCAGCAGCAATGAGGTTTTGTTTTTCCTGAGCGAGCGCAGTTGCACACGTGTGGTGTGTTAATGAGAACACGCAGGTGGATAATTACAGGGGCTCTGCAGCCCTCGCAGGAACACAGCAGCTGCTCAGGGACATGCAGCATGGGGCCATACAAAGCTTAACTTTTCAATTTCAACAAATAAGATTCCACTTTAGGACAACAAAGTAGCTCATGTTTAGCTCAAGCAGTCTCTCATGATGTTTTTCCACTTTTCCAATTCTTTCCTATTTTCTGACTCCCACTGATTTTTTTTTTTTTTTTTAATTTAGCTCTGTTGTGCTAAGCTTTTTCTGTCAAGCGGTTCTTGAAGTTTCTTTAAAAACCAGACTGGTTAATTTTGAAACTTTTTCACTAGTTTTGCCTACTTCTGAGAATGCTTCCATGGTGCTGATGATTTCAAACATAAAGGCTTCCAGTGTTGAATCAAATTGTGAATGGGGTCAAACTCAGCAAGCAGAGGATGAGGAGGAAGGATTGGTGGGGTTTAGTTCTCGTTAAGGTAGAACAGTAACATAAGAGAGATTGATGCTAAAGAATTATAATGGAAGTAGAAAAGGCTTGTTCTAGGCTCAAGACCAAGCTCACAAGGCAGGCAAGAATATCAAACCAGACTCAACCAAGTAAGAGACAGGGAATGAAAAGACCTCATTGGGTCATTTCCAAGAACCTGTTCTGCCCTTGCTTCCCCTTTGTCAGTGAATCCTTCCAGGGGGTGTGGAATTGCTTTTTACCCCATATATCATCCATCTGCCATTTCCCAGTGGATCACACCATAAAGATAAACCTATCACTGAAGTAAGGCAGGGAATCCTCCAGAAGTCATTTCCAGGACTGTAGTCCTCGCTATTTTATTTCAAGCTCAAATGATCTGTTACATTTCTCATCCTCAAATATTAAAATAAATAAACAGTTTGCATCTCCAATAACACCCTTATCTCTCTGTGGTCTCTGCAGTTGGGTCCAATCCTCTTTTGATGGCACAGCAAACCTTCAGCCTGTAATATTATATTGTCATTATAGAATATGTAATCATATTACAACTATATTATATTATAATGCACATATGTTAGAAATACATTATAATATAAATACAGTACATTATGATATAAATATAAATCTATTAAAATATAAATATATTATAAATATATTATATAATAACCATATAATTTATGGTGTTTTATATATATATATACAATCATATATATGACCATATATTATATGGTTATATTCTGATTTGTAAATAAATAGTGGCTTAAGCAGTCCCATAAAACATTTATATGTAACTTCAAGAATATTTCGCTGATGTTAATAAGGTGTGGGAGAAATTTGTGGATTTGGTGATATTTGTCTATTGCCACAACAAAACCTGCTGTGCAAGGACTTGCAGGAATTGCTTTTGAGTGTGTTCTGCATGGGGCTCTGCAGCAATTCTCGTTGAAATAACATCAGATCAAAGGCTACAGCAGAAAAAAATATTTACTTTTGTAAACAAATCTCAGTTTGAAAATTTCTACAGGCTTGAAAGCTATAACTGAAAAAGTTTTAAAAGGAATTTCAAAGAAATATTTCTTTTTGTGGTCTTTCGTCTTCTGTATAAAGCCTTTAATTTCCTAATGCATCAAATGCAGGTGCATTTTTCTGGCTTTGGGAAACTTAGTATTTCAAAGGATTTTAACCCCTAAAATATCAGTTATTCAACCCCAGTTAAGAGAAATTTAAAAATAAGGGCCACGGAATTAGCAGAGCACTGTTTGGCACACATTGGATTGCATATTGAATGATATGCTCTGTAAATTAATTCATCCTTTACATTAATTGGTGCTAATTACTACAGATCTGTTTAATATTAATGTGTTAATCTGTACATCAGTGACTGGAATTGCACATTAAATTCAGAATGTCAGTCGCACTTCCAATTCAGAAAGTCACTG
The DNA here is from genome assembly GCA_013399225.1 of Rhipidura dahli. Lineage (NCBI taxonomy): Eukaryota > Metazoa > Chordata > Aves > Passeriformes > Rhipiduridae > Rhipidura > Rhipidura dahli. The sequence continues at coordinate 1,200,181 of VXAC01003307.1, read as the reverse complement.
ATAATGTAATTTGTAGTTTACGTTATCATTAGAGTGAGAAAACGTGAAAAAAGCTGGGGATTATGCAAGGCTGATTATGCTGTGTGCATGTGTGAGGGTGAAGGGGGAATGTTCTTTAATCTGCTTGAGGAGGCAGCAGATATATCAGAATTGGGCTGTTTATTTCTGATTTCTGTCCCTTTGAGACTGGCCAATGCCACAAAGACCTGTGGAACATCTCAAAGCTCACAACAAATACAGATATTCAGTTTTTCTCCTGAAAATTATGCAATTATCAATTGGGGAGGGGGCAGAAGCCAAACAACTTTAAAGGTTTTTTTAGGTTCATATCAATGAATTCTTGAAAGAGGTTTGCCATAAAAACATGCAAATTTGAAAAGAACATGATAAAAATGGTTATTTGACCTGCCCTAGTTTTGACAAAGTGTGAATTTTGGGTGGGTGTATTTGTCAGTTCCTCAGATATCTACAATTTTCCATGCTTTAAAATGCCCACTTAAGCAGGGCTTAAACTGTTAATCTACCTCATCTTGTACGTTTGGTTAAACCCTGAAGATCCTTCAGTTGTGAGCATCCAGAATTCCTTATTTATGTGTACTGCACAGCTTCCATTTTATTCAAATGCACCCTTAGTGAAATTGAAGCACATTCAAAAAACTGTTGGTCCACAAAGACATAAAATGATGATAAAATGCACACGTTCTGTACAGAGATGTAGGTGACCACAGAGAACTGCATAACATTTCTATTCCTTTCCCCTCCACCCCAAATGATTTGAGAGGGACAAACATTTGAAACTCAATTTCTAGAGGTATCTTACCAGAGATGATGCTTGTAATGCAGCTGTAAATTATGGCATACAATGTTCAAAAAATATTAAAATAACAGTTTGTATAATTACATTGTATGCCCTGCATTCTAATATCTAATTTTTCTACTTTTATCCAAAACCTCATAAAATAAGCTGTTAAAGTTAACCGAGGCAATAAAATAACTGTGATAAATTTACATTTATAGCACTGTTGCAAAGACGTTTAAATCATGATGCATAAACCAAGGGACAATCAATAAACATCCATGGCAAAATTTGCATTTAAAATTTTAAAGTGCAGTCTTTATGGACTGCTCAGAAAAGAAGGTGTTGGTGTCATTGGCACTCTGTCTCAGCTCTGAGGTTATGTCTTACAATAATGTTGGAAAGCACTGGCCAGTCACAGATGGGGAGAAAAGCAACCAGGATTTTCTTTGGTTTAATGTTTATTTATTAATATACAGGAAAATAATGCATCAGAGTTATTACAAAAAAAACCCCTATTTTTATATTTAGGTTTTTTTTTTTTTCCTTTATAAAACAACTTAAAAATAGACAGGAAATTTCATTGTTCCTTGAAATCTTACAGTATTTTTTTGGACTGGTCTCAGGTTATATTTCTTACCTGTGGATGTTGTGTTTGCTCAGTATTTCTGAATGTCTGCCCAGGATTTATTTCACACTCCTTTCCTGCCCTCTAAGTTGTAAATACATAAACACAGAGAGAAAAATTTCAGCCTTAACATGTCCAATTTATTACAGGTATCACTGTGTAAGTTATTTATATATTTAAGATATAAACCCTCTTTTTTTTCCCTTTGTTTTTCTCAAATTATGAAGAAATCCTAAACCTGAACCAGTGTGACAAAAAATATACAAAGTTGGAGTTTAAAAATAATTTTTTTTCATAGTGCTTTTCTTTTAAATGAAGGCACAAAAAAACCACGAGAGTTTCTTGGTGTATTCTTCAGTGATATTTGTGTGCTTGGTAATAGAAAATTATTCATAGCAAATCATTGGTTTGAAGGCCTGGCCAGATTTTTAAAAAGAAGATTTTTCCACATAAAGGAAAACTACTCCATAAAGTTACAATTTACATCCCACTGAGAAGTAGAAACTGTCTTCTGGTTATAGAAGTTTATAAATAAATATTATAAATCTTTTAGAAAAAAGTGAGGGTTGGAGTAAAGTAAATGCAAAACTTCGTTTTGTATCAGTAAAATCTGGATCCCCTGAAATGGGATATCTAATTTGTTGATTTAATCTTTAAAATATTTTATTTGCTTTAAAGTGGTCTGGTTTATGGGTTAGAAAGCTGTTTATGGGTTAAAAGCTGTTTTATGGGTTACACACAGTCTTCAGTTTAACTCTATAAAAGTGATATGCTAAAAAAAAAAACCAAGAAAGGTCTTATTTGGACAATTTTGCTTGAAAGCATAATCAATAAAGAAAAGTGAATTGTCAACAACGGCTGGCAATTCATAAATCTTTCTTTTATTTATTATTGAAAAACATCATGCTGATCAAACACATCTGTGATGTCAGCCTTCCCTTTATTCAGCTACTGCACAGAATTGCTGTGGTCAGAAAAAGAACACCATGGGTTTGGGAAGAGGTTCAGGTTTTGCCTTCAAGGTTAATTCTGAATCAAGCTTTTTAGAGGTCAGCTTTAGTATCTGAAATAAAATGTTCTTAGGGCTCCATGATGAATGGGAAATTAAATGTTTACTCCTTTTTTGACAAGGAGTAAAACCATGAATTCTGTGCCAGCAGTTTGATGGCTGTATTTGTCCTCCTATTTTCCTATAAATACAGCACCTCGATGAATTAAGGCATCCACAGTAAATAGAAGCTGCTGGTTATCACAGAAGTCTGCCCAAAAGTCACATTATTTTCCTTTAAAATGGAGAAAGGCATGGACACTTGCACATTGCCACTTTGAGACAAACAGAATGTGTCAGCTTTTTCAGATGTGGCAAGAGCTGTGCAATCAGAGCTGTAAATGTGATATGAGGCAGAAAATCAGGCTGGTCCTCTGGTTGTAATTGTGGTGTAGGGGGGTGCCAGGCCTGTTAATGAGCAGCAGCAGAATAACAAACATTTCTCTGCATCTTTTAATCCAAGGTTGGTTTCCTTCTTGTAGAAGCATCGTCCTGGGGTAGGTAAAGCAAGGAGAAGCACCTGCCACTGCTCTGCCTCTCACAGGAATATGTGGCAGTGGTTCACAGGTTTGTAAAATAAAGAGTTGAGGTTATTTGTCATCTGAGTCTGCCTTTTGATTTGTTTTACCTTTGAAATACTTCCAGTTCTAGTGCCATGCCCGAGGCAATGCCAATTCCAGTGGCATGACAATACAAATATTGGTATGAGGCTGGAAGGAATTGCTGGTATATCAAACTGAACATAACATCAACATGCTCAAATAATTCTGAATTAGTTCACCATCTGAATTACTTCATACCTGCATCTTTTTCCTTAGAAGTTCTTCTGTAGTGAATCTGCCTTTCGGAAAAGTGTGTGTTCCATAGCCTGGTCCCACACACAGCCTTGTACTGGGAGTTTTTTGAGCTTTGCAGGCAATAGATTGCTTCTGAAAATCCTAAAGGTGAAAAAAAAAAAAAAAAAAAAGGGAAAAAATGCAATTTAGCATTTCAAGTATATGGAAATTTCAAGGGTGTCAGCATCACTGAAAACTCAGGGAGTGCATAAATCCAAGCGCTGTGTAAACCTATTCCATAGCTGGACAACTGCAGGGTGATTTAAATGAACCTGTGCTTGGCCAAAACCCAAATAAGGCCAAAGTTTACAGTTCATTGTTTGCCTTGGACTAAAATAGCTGGCTGTTACAGAAGGTTAAATGTGCCTTGGATGATAGATCATGGATTTTTTCAAGCAATCCATAGCAAAGGGGTATTAAAAATGTCAATGTGGCGCTGTGCTGGTGGCACTACAGCTACCCAGGTATCTCAGGTGTGGAGCTGCCGTGCATCAGGCTGCCACACAGCCCCTGGTTTCAGATTAGGGCACCTTCTGGGATTGAACTGTGTCTAGACAAAATCAGTAGTACATTAGATAACAAATCTGATGGAACAAACACAACAGTCCCGTGTTTTTGATAATTGCTGCTTTTGCTAGATTTTTTTCCTTGTCTTTTCATAGGATCTTATATTTGATGAATATTTCTTGTCAAAATATAGGAACTATACTTGTATTTCCACATACCCTATTGCAACAGAGTTGTCTTTAATACAGCTAGGTGTAAAAGCCTGTTTAACTCCTTTGGGTTTGCCTGTGGCCAGAAGTGGGTGTCAGGGGTCATGTGGGGTTTTGTGGAGCAGAGACTTCCCGAGGCAGAGGTGGTTTTGGTCTGCCCAGCAGGTTGGGTGGGTGTCCCTCCATGCCCAGGGCTGCAGGCAGAGCAGGGAGCTCCAAGCTGGGTGTCCATCCTGTGTGTGGCAGGGAGCAGCTGGGCCATACATCACAGCAATTCTGTCTGCTCAGGACTTGCCAGCCCCTGACAGCTTTGCCAACATAATGTTCTGCTGTCTCAAGGCATGATGAGCAATCACTCCTGGCCCAGGCTCTGGGAGTCATTTGTAATGTGATGTGGATGTAGGAATCCCCACAGAGGTTTATAGGACAGCACATTCTGATGGTCCTTCAGATCCTGTCTTCAATCATGACACAGCTCTCCCATTAAGCTGTTCCTCATCCTTTTTACACTCCAGGGAATTCTACTTATGGGTAGCTGATTTTTCTGATAGGGGTATCTCCAAACTGGTTTTTTCTTTCCTTACCATTACACATATATGGTAAAGGTACATTAAAAGGTAAATGAATATTTTTTTTCTTTCAAACATCCCTAATTGCCAGGGTAAAGGGAAAACAAGTATGGCCAGCTCAAAACTAGGATTAATTACACTTAAACTAATCATAAATTGAAGGTTCTTTATGAAGAATTCTTATACTTCACCAGTTCCTGTCAGTTTGAAAACAAAAGGAGACTCAAGAAACTACAGTAACAAAACCCAAAGATGGCTATGAAATATTGATTAATGACTGATCAGCAAAATATAAATACTCCACAGGCATTTATACAGAGACCTTCATAGGCTGTAGGTACTCATCCTGAAGCATTATGGGGTTGTTTTTCTGGCCTAGAAGACACCAGATGTTTCTGTCAAAAAGAGAAAAGAGGATCATTGTATGAGTTAGAAAGATGAATACATTTGTCACCTATAGGATTGAGTTATGGGATTATTTTCAAGAAGTACAGGGAGAAAATGGTGTTAAGGGTTTGTACAGTTTCTCATAAACAGCACAGCTAATCCCCTGATCTGTGGTGCTTGCATGTAAAAAGAGAAGAGAGTTAAATTAGCTGGACTTCATTTCCTTCCAGTGTCATTGAGGAGCAATATTTTACCCTCTCTGCAGACAGCAGCAGGACTGGTGCATCTTCCCTTAGTGAGAAAACACCGATTTTTTTTCAGCTCAGTTCTGAAAGTTTGTTGACCTTGTTTCTTATCTAACATGGCAGAAGCTGCTGATCAGGAGTGCTGCTGCTGATTTCCCAAACTATGTGTGTTATCTCCTTTGATCTTTTAGTATAAAGCCATTCAGATAATTGATCTTTTTGGCTTGATAAGCTGAAGAAGACTAACAATGAAACATAGACCAGAAAAAATATTTTGCAGAAACATGAAATATTTATTTGAAACACTACAGTTTGTGTTTGCTTTTCAAGGCCTTAGTTTTTTAAACCAATTTAAATGCAAGTTGCTTCTTATAGTCAGAAAATGAAAATATAGATAAATATATACAGAGAATGAGCATTAAATCAAAATTGCCTTCATTTGGCAAAGGTGATTATTTCTGAAGCTGTACATTTACTTCACTTGCTATTTCATCAACACTGTGCTACTCTCTGGGTTTTTTTAATGATGAATTAAGGGTTTCTCTGGAGCCCAGATTTTTAATATTAAAGCTGATCTCTCTTCTCACTAATTTACAATTAGAGGCTGAGACAGTCTCCAGGAGAGTGAGAAGTGAATTTGATGTTGAGAATTCTGCATCACCTCTGCCTGAGCAAGGGTGAAGCTGCAGCCAGTCTGAATAAAGGGATTTTCATCACTCGTGTTAATAGGCTGAGGAATTCCTCGTGTGCACTCAGCACGGGCAGAAATGAAAGTGAAGCCCTTAAGGACACACCTCGTGGTTACACCTGAGGCAGATGTCTCATTTGCTCCTTATTACATTGTTTTCATGCTATTAACTGATCCACTCAAAGAAGGCAGCAAAAACTTGGCCTCGCGCCCCGAATTCTTGTCAGAGGACTTTGAAGCTTTTGTGTTTTATCTGGCAAACCTAAATCTTTATTGATTTTCTTATTTAATCACATTTCCCAGTGAAAGCATGGGGAATAAGCCACTAGACCAAGGCTTAAGAAATTTGAGCTTAAGCCTTTTTTTCACCAGTTCTTCCTCTAAGTCATTTAGGTTTTAGTACCTCAGTTACTCCAATGGAATTGAATAACACTTCACAGTTTTACAGGATGTTTGTAAGGGTAATTTCATTAAAGATTTAAAAACTGATGCTACAGTAAAAAGCCATCTGACTACAATTTCCTGCCATGGAAAATTGGTGGGAAAAGAACATTATTTTTTTTTTTTGCCATACTGATATCAGAGTCCCTTGTTAACTTACCTGAAATAAAACTCATCCAGACAAAGGCAGCGCAGACTCTGCTTGGTGAAGTTCCTGCTCTATCCTGCAAAGAAAAATTGACATTTTTGTGATGTTTGGGCAAAGTTCTTGAAAACAGGACAGTTCACTCCCTGCTGACTACTGTGGCTTTATAAATAGGAAGTTAGAACAATGTTTATGGTCAGGAACACTTTTCACATGGGATGAGCTTTCATTGACTTTTTGACTCCTTTTCTACCTTGCCTTATTTTCTTAGACTCTTCTTCTTTTTGGGATGCACTTTGAACAGTGGAAGGAAGCAATACAAAATGGTTTAAATCTGTTAATTTGGGATTTGTGATGATTCTTGTTCCAGAAGCATCCCATTCTTTGGATTAAGTAATGATTTAATGGAAAAATGCATAAACTGAGCATGTAAATCATGTGCTTTTAGCCTTCCCTGGGGTGACTGTGCCTCTTACTTCATTGCAGAGCCAGAGGGCCATGTTCAGTAGACTTCCAACTCTAACCAAGACCTTAGAGCAGATGTAATTACCACTTGTATCATAATTTATAAACCTGCTGGAATTTATAACCATCCTGAGATACTGTTTTCTTGCCTTTATTTTTAATTAAGCCAGTCCCTGCTTCATGTTTTATTTTTAAAATTCTGCCCATAAAAAGCTACCAGGCACAAAATAAATAAATGCAGTGTAGAGGGAGAAATGCATGTGCTGCCTCTGGCAAGAGGGGTGTGAAACACTAAAGTGCCCCTATTACAGTTGCAGTCATTAAGCTGTGACAAACACAGGAACATTATGCAATCAGCTCAGACCTAATAGAAAATATAAAATAAATTTAAAACAAAACAACAGGGGAAAAGCCCCAACAAATAGAATAGGATGCTCAGAGCTCCATCCAGCCTGGTCTTGAATTATCATTTTAAATATCTTGACAGCAGCCTGCAGTATTTGCTATTCCTTAAAGCTCTGGGATGTATTTGGGTGTAGCCATCAGATGAACAGCTCTGGTACCTCGCTCATGTTGTCTGTGCATCTGTTTTACACACAGAAACAGCACACACCTTTCTTCCTCAATGAAATAGCAGGAAAATTTTATTTAGCAGAAAATCAGGCTGCAAGGATACCACAAACTAAGCAAGTGATACTTGTAAGCATTTTGGCATGGAATAAATAAATAATAGAGAATAAGGTAGTTCCTTATGGAAACCACCTGCTCCTACCTTGCTTGATACCGAGTATGGAATTTTAAGATAAATTCATATCTCCCAAGATCACCTTCCTGCCAAGATCTGTGTTTTCCAATCTCAGAGTGGTTGTTAACACCATATTTTACTGTAATTGAAGTATTTATCAGTAATAATCACTCAGAACTCACAAAAAAAAAAAATGAAAAGGATGTCACATCTTCCTTACTTTTAAATGTTTCCTTCTTGATGCTGTTAATCAACTAGTGAGTTTAAATGATAAAAAGAAATTCTACACTAGACAGGTTTATTCCATCAATAATTTAGTCTTTTTCTGTGTGTGTGTAGGGAAATAAAAGTTTATATTACTCCCATGTTATCAGTGTTCTATTGTATTCCAGTGGTATTGCATTTTATTTGTTCTCCAAGCAAATGATGTTACTCTACTTGAAATATTTGTGTCCTTATTGATCATTTGATGAGGGAAGAAGTACATTAAAGATAAATGCTGGGAGAAAGAAAAATGATTCACACTGGGTGGCTTGGCTGAGTAAATTTTAGAAAACTTCCAAACAACATAAATAATGTATTGGATTTTCCTTAAAATAACATAAATATGAAGTCTGCAAAGAGAGCCCAAGGCAAGCTGTTGCAGGGTGGTCACAGCAGGTCCATGAGTTCTCCAGTGAAAGTTGCATTGCCCACCAAGGTTTGAATATTAAAATTGTCACTGTGGTCTTAAGGTGTTCTTCCTTTGTGGTTTGCAACTATTGTTTAAATGCTGGAGGGAACTGTGTGACAAAGCTCTGGAGCATTCAGACCTGGTGCTTTCTTCAGGCTCTGTTCTTGAGCTGGAGCATTAGTGCTGCTCCTTCCATTTAGAAATTTCATTTTTATCTGAGTCAAATGGGAGCCGTGCTCGGGCGCACGAAGGGAAGTTCCGTGGCCAGCGTTATCAGCTGCCACTGGCAATTAGCTCACCGAGGATTATTGGGGTTTTTAAATGCTTAACTAGAAAGGTGATATATTGTGTGTTAATGAAAGGGAAACTTTGAACGAATGTAGGTCATCTTTGAGCAAAATTAGCATTCAACAGAAGTTGCCTGTTATGTCTCAACTTCAGCAAGCGGAGCCTATGGACTGAACCATGGTAGGATGCTGCCCTCTTCTGCTGACTTGAAACTCAGTTTTTTCTCTGCAGCAGCTCAGAGCAATTTTTGTTTTCTGACAGATACCGTGGTAGTTCTCTAAAGGGGGGAAAAAAAAAAAAAAGAGGAAGTTTGAAAGTACACACAAAGTATATATTAAATGCTGGCAATGTATGGAAGAAAAGCACAGAGGATATTTTAGAAACTCTCCCAGGTATTTGATGTGTTATTTTAATTAGGTTAAATCAAGCAAAAATCTTGCTTCTCAACTCTCTTCTCTCTTCCAAATGCAATATATGAGAATAAAATGATGAAGTTGGACTTCGAGCTGTGTAAGGACATTTGTCTTTTTGTCAAGTGATTAATTCATTAATCATGGCCTGTTTTGTCCTCTTGGCAAACCCATCCCTTGTGGAGCAGCACAGATCTGCAAAAAGCTGCTAAAAATGGAGCAGGTTTGTGCTACAAGTTGTAGCTTCTTCTGGCTATGGACACACTGCTTGCAGTCATGGCATCCACAGTGAGTTCTAAGGATCTGGGCTCAGACTTTTTTCATTTAGGGAAGAAAGAGAGATACTTTCATTTTCATAGGAGAAATAATGGATTTGTGGCTTAGCACTGCCCTTTAGCAGAGTTGATCCTGAATAGAAATGAGCTGGTGGGAGATGATCCCATGGTTCAGGACAATGCTGGCTGATACAGACATTACCATAGGGCATCTCCAGGGTGCTGATCCATTAACCCAGGGATATCCATTGGAAGTGTAATATCAAAAAATATAAACTATAAAAAATATATACTAAAATTTAGTTATGAAAACTTTCTCCAGTGACTGTTCCTGTGACAACACTGCTGCTCTGACTGCAGTTAGGATATCCTTACCAGTTTTCAACACTACTTAAAAGCTGATGCACTCTCAATTTTACATCAATTTGCCCCTTTCAGAGTAACAAAAGTGTTTTGGCAGCCAAAGCTGCCAGCACTGAGTTACAAGTATGAGAGAAGTGGGAAAGAACAAGAGCTCACAGCAATGAAATTTTTTTGGGAAACAATGAAAATGCTTCACAACTCATTTGCTCAGTACTGAAGGGTTGTCTTTTCATATCTATGATTTAATGAGCAGTTACCTTAAAAATGACTGACCTTTGAATGTTGTATTTGGTGCTCCCATAGATGGGGTTTAAGTGGTCAATTTGCAATCAACTTAGCTGGACTTAAAGGTGATTTTGAATTGTGAATTGCTACAGAATAGTCCTTGTTTATCAGGATTGAAATATAACCCTGACCTTTGTAGAGCTGTAAGTTAAAATTGAAAGGTGTCCTGATACAAAAGCTGATATAACAAGCAGATTGCTTATAGGTTTAGGTAGGTACTCAACAACTGCTCAGTGGGAAATTACTGAACTGAAACATGAAGAGGAATGAGATGCAGCACAGAGCAACAGATTGAGTGTGGATCATTAATGAACTCAACAACAGGAAGTTATTTATATTGGTAATTCCAGGATATCAGATATTTAATTATGTCCAGAGCAGGTAAGAGAGCTTCCATCATACACGTAATAAATGGGCAGAAGTTTCTTAACTTGCTGCTGGCTCTGAATCCCTTTTTATTCTATTCTCTGCTCCCCTGAAAGAGAGCACAGGGAATGCTAAACTCAGTACATTGTACTTTGGTTCTCTTTGTATAATGACAAAAGTCTCAAAACTTATTTCCTGCAGGAGTTAGTTCTCATTATCTATTAGCAGGCAGCCACTTTTCACTCAAACCAAGCTTTTTAGCAACTCTTTTCAGCGCTGCTGACTAATGCAGGCATTCAGATCAGTTATCAGAAAGCATTCTGTCTTGATGTGATGTAAATATTTTCATTTATTTTACAAAGAAGAAGTTATGTTAAAGAGGAAAGGACTCTCAGTGTTTGGTGTCTGCAGAGGCACCTCAGGCAGGTGGCAGAGTTTTTACCTTTCTCTTGTACGAGTGACTCAGAGCTCCCTGAGCTCTCAGCCAAGCCCTTCCCTTTTCAGGTGGCAGCCAGGGATGCCAAGAATTGTCACTGCTGGGAACCTCTCCTGTCCCTGCTGGGTGGGCAGCACTGAACACTCCTCCCTTAGCTACAGCCTAATGCCCACTTAGGCTTTAAAATGATAGAAAACCTGAAGTAATTTTAGATTAATCTGCTAGAAATTCAGGGTGCATTTCTGCATCATCTCATAATCACCCCTAGAAACTGGAAATTGTTCTGGCTTTAGGACTGATAGAAAGATACATCTCAACCAGATATTTACCTGTTGGTGAGGCCCACAGTGGTGGCTTTTTGGGTTCTGGAATGGAATTTGAGGGTGAAACGTTGGAGCAGAGGAAATCACCAGTATTGTGAATGGTGATGCTGTTACCCAGTGCCTCTTGGGGCAGGGTTGTCTTTCCTGAGGCCTCTGAGGGAAGTGAAGAAAATATTTCAGTGCAGTTTGTGCCTGTGGCTGCTTCATATTTCAAACACTCAGGACACCAGCACAGCAAGCACAGAGGCAAAAAGCTGTGCTAATGATCTGCAGGGAATGTGCACCCCTAGATACACTGGTGACAGTAAGAAGGGCTTGATATTCCTGATTAATGAAATTACAGTAGTTTTAATAACTGTATTGAGGCTTAGTATCTCCAGGGCTTTATCACATCTAGTGTATTTTTCATTGCTGTTTTTTGTTGTTGTTGCTAAGGTCAAACACATCACTGTGTAATTACTGTGCAAAGCTGAAAAATTGCTCACATGGGTAAAACTTAAAGTATTTGCAAATAAGAAAAGGCTGTTTATTTTATTCTAAGTAAATGTAAAGTGTTATCTACCCCAATATCAGTTCCTTGAACTTATTGTAGGACAGAGAAATATGGATGTACATATGAGGAAATGATGCTCTAAGAGCAGAGCAAATACGTGCATTTTCCTTTCATTAGGAGACTTGGACAATTGACTTGTAATTTAGTCTTAATTTTAGGCCTGTTAGCATGAAACACATAATTTCCTACATAATGAGCCCCAATGACACCCAACTTTCCAGGCTGCCCCGAGAGTGTTGGTTCCTCCTCTCTGTTGGGGAAAGCACTGAGCAGGTTTAGTCCAGTGCTCCTGCACTCCTGGTGAGCTCCAGAAGAGCTGCAAACATCTCATCTCCTGGTGAATCAAGTCACTGACATCATGAATGTTTGCAGTACAAATACATTTTACATTTTCATGCTGGGAGACTAGGTTTGGTTGAGGCTTTGTATGTGTGCTTCAAAGTGAATAGAAAGATGGTAAAGAATATAAAGAAAAAATAAAATTCAAAATTTGTGGTGATGCTGAAAGTTTCTGCCACCTTCCTCAACCCAGAGAACTGCCAAGTTTAGTGCTACCTTTTTGTCAGCATTTTCAACTCCACAGAACCGAGAAGCAATAATTTCATTTTAGTGTTTAATCCGTTGGAATGAAGTTCTCACAAAACACATAATTAGAGCATAACTCCAAACATAAAATACAAACTTTCATTTTGAATAGTAATTTAAGGTACTTGAAAATTCTGAAAGTCAGGCACTATAATAGGGAATGAATGCCAGCAAGGGAAGTGAAGCTGGGCCTAAGAAATCCTTAATGTGATGCAGGGCCAAATTTCCATCCCCAAATTAAAAGTCACTTTTTTTTTTTTCAAAAAAAAAACAACTTAAACAGGATAAATAATTTGGGGCAAGATGAAGTAGCAGGTAGGAAAGCTGGGTGACATGAAATTATAGAGGGTAGATTTCTGGGACAGATTCAGTGCCAGGTGTGAGTGCAGAAAGGGCAGGCAGGAGTCTCACTCCTGATGTGTTTCCCTGTTCTGTTTTGTTCATGTCCTGACTTTTAATCTGATCTATTTTATGTAGAATTATCCTTGAAAATTTCTTCAGGTTCAAATAGAAATTTTGACAGAACTTGGAATGTGAACAGCACTTAAAGTGAGCAAATTGGCATGAATTCATGTCTCTGCTGCTCAGAATTGTGTACATAATTAGTAGCAATGTTTGAACATTTTGGTTTGCCTATAAACAATGGGGAAAACATCAAGGAACTGAATTGAATAGCAATGTGCAGTTACAAAATCTCTTTAAATAACCAAGTATCATTTTTTTTGACAAACTGTCTGCTACAATATTATTCCCCCCTCCCTGAAATAGATCTGTTTAGTGGTGTTCCAAGAATCTGCAAAATAGAAGGCAGAAAATGAAGATTTAACTCATTTGGTGGGAAGAGTGGATCCGAGGGCAGAGGAGCAGCTGGACTCTTCTGGGGGTTTGGGTGTGTCACTTGTTCTGAAACCAGGCAAAACCTGGGGGTGGTGCCAACGTCACTGAGTTTGTGTCTTTACCCCCTCATGTCCTCTGGAAGGTGTCTGTGAAGGCTTCAAAATCAAAGGAAAGTTGCACTTGACCCCTTTGTTTCCCCACTGTTGCACCTGGCGCTGAGTTTCTTGAGCAGCAAAGTGCCTTAAATGTCTTTTGTTTACGTTGGTGAATGCCACAAAGTGGGATTTAAGGCTGGAACAGCTTAGGCTCACATGTCTTTGAGCAGCAGAACACCAAATGGAGCAGCAGGGCCGTGGTGTGGCACAGAAAAAGCAGGATGATGGGTGCAGTTGTGCACGGGCTTTCTCCCAGGAGTTGGTTCTGATGGATGAGTTTTCCCTTGCTGGTGGAAGCCCTGTCACTGAAGCAGCAAGCTCAAAGCTCAGGCTGGATGATTTGTCTTGCTTTACATTCCTCAATAAATACTGCTAAAAAGGTTTAGGAACAAAGGGAGGGCTGCAGGAAATTATCCAGGCCACCTCCTTTGCCTTTCTTTCCTGTGCTTGGAGGGTGAGAGAATACAAAGCGTTATTATGTTATCTCTCTGTTCATTATGAGCCCATGAATGGAGCAATTTCCTTATTCACACATCTTTACAAATTGCTAGCTTGACTTCCTGTCATTTAAAGCTACAAATGTGTTTAACAAAGAAGGTAATAGAATCATAACAATTATTACAGGCACGAGGGTAATGTGAAAAACTCATTGGCTTAATTAAAAGCTGATTACAAAAGCAAAGGTCTAGGTTGCATCCACTGGAAAGTGTAAGGAGAAAGTAGCAGCAGCTTCACAATATCAATTATAATTTTAGAAAATTAAGAAAGCTGTTATTATTTTCAGTTTGGTCTTACTGTTATGATTTTTTTTTTCATTTATTGTCCTTATTAACAAAAATAGCATGCCAAAAAAAAAGCACCCCTAGGAAAGGGTGGATTTTCAAATCACTCAGTGCTCTCCATGCACATCCTGCACAACACTGAAGCAGACACCTGATGCTAAGCACTTACACAGACCCATCGAAGTCAGTAGAATTAAGTGCTCAGAATAAAGCATCTGTTTAAGTGCTCGGCTGATTTGGGCTACAATTAAAGATTTAGCTCAGCAAGCATAGGTATAAACTTAAAAGTTATATATATTATATTAGTCTTCTAGGAGCTATAAAATTAATGAAAATTTGCCTTAGACTGGAATTTTATTAGGTTGTAGTCAAGTGATGACAGATCCCAGTGGCACAGTTCCTTAAGGTCATTTTCCAGCACTTCTTTGCCTGGGGCAATTCAGCCCAGAAAGGATTATACAGATTTTATAGAGACAGCATGTCTTACAGGACATATTTGCTGAGCAGCACCATTCTACCTATAAAAGATAATACCAGGGGGATCAAGACCTCTTTGAGATGACTTTGTTTGTTTACTTTATTGTAGAGGAGGTGCCATAAAGAGTTCATGTTCTGTAAGAGTGTACAAGTTGTTTTGGATTATGAGCACAGATTGCACAGAATTCTACATTGTTCTCCCTTGTGGTTTCAGTTCTAGAGGTTGTCTTTGAGTCATTGTGGGCATTCTCTTGCTGAAGATGGAATTCTGGATTGGGCACTAGCTTTTCTTTCAAATTAGGGATGAGGTGGGTCAGTTTGTGTACCTGTAACTGTACAACTCATGGGTTACTTTTCCAGCCACATGGGTAATATGTGAGTGTTTCTGCTTCCTCTTAAAATAAATTGAAACAGGTTAAATTACCTTCAGTAGTGGCTTGTTTTCCATGTTCTGTCTCACATCCAAATGGACTACAGGCATTCACAGCATTAATATGGAAGGGTCTTGGCGAGAGAGTCAGGGAACAACAATTTGAGACTTTTCAGCTGTTTCTGGCAAAGCCTGGGTTTTGAGGCAACCAAACTTTTGCAGCAAAGGGGACTGGGCCAGCGGGAATGCTTAAAGCACCTATTCCAAGCACGGAGCTGTCGTTGTTGCACTGCGGATGGGTAGAAAAACCACACAAAGTCCAGGGTCAGGTAGAAATAGTGGAAAGGCCAGTTTTATGGCTTTTTTTTCCCAAGGTTTTTGTATGTTAGTTTGCAAAAAGTGCGTTAAATGGCATAAAGTAATTGGTCCTCTGGCCATCCACCCCCTGAGGGGATTGGCCCAACCCTAAGACATCCGTTCCCAAGCATTTTTCTAGTTGAAGCCGTAACAACCTGGCAAAAGCAAGTGCAGGTGTGGATATTTATAAACTGCTAACTTTGTTTTGGTTAGCTTGCACTGGAAAGACAGAGCTCCCACAAAGTGCTAGAGAGCTGAAGAAATTCACTGCTGAAGCCCTTTCAGCATCTCCACAGAGCTGTTTCTGTAATTATTGCCTGTTCAGATCACCACTCGGTGCTGGAACCTCTCAGCTCTCTTTCAGCGCAGCAATTAGTGAGGAACGAGAGAGGATGGGCAGAGCCACAGCTCAGCCTGGCTGGCGATTCCACTTCCAGATCACACAAAATCATTTCCTTTGAAGGCACTTAGGAGGGAGAGGTCAAATACTCCTCACTAGGCTGAGAGTTTGCCCAGGTTCAGAGCAGGTTTTCCTGCAGGGTCAAATGTGGTTGGTGTGACCGGAGTGCCCATCCCTGGCTACCTGTCACAGACAGAATGACAAAAGGACATTCCTGTGTCCTTGTTTTCCAGAAATTACAATTTCATGGTTGTTGCAGTAACAGAAAAGTCTTTCAGTCTCTAAAATCTTTCTCTTTAAAGATAAGATTGAGGGTATTCTTTCTTTTCTTAAGGTAATCTTTTCTTCTAAACAATTTTATTTGGGAAGGAGAACAAAGGCTTTCAGTCAAAAAAGTACAACAAGCTGGAGTCTTCCTTCAGATCTTGAATAAAAGAGGCAAACTTCAAAGATGAAGATAAGTTGAATTTAGCTGTATTAGTTTATAAAATATTTAGCTTTACAAAATTTAGTAGGTCATTTAAAGAACAATATCTACCTCTGGTGTTTGTGAAAGAATCTTAAAATTCATTTAATATTTTTGTGATGACAGATTAGTTATGGTTTCTTCAATTTTTATTCTACAGATATAATTTGTCTAAAAGTTTTCTAAGTAGATAAGAGTTGTTAAAACTAAACAAAGTATTTAAAATAGCTGGGGTTTTGTTCCATTAACAGAAGATTGCAGGAATGAAAAAATGGGTTGTTCATGTCTGTCAGTAGAATGCCAAAGTCTTGAGGACTGTGCCTGACAGATGGATAATACTTCAGCTAAACCTGCAAAAATATCTTTGATCCCTCAGATAAATCTGATTATACTTTGGCATAAAATCTTAATAATAAACCTGCCCTCTCAATCTCACTGAAGGGAGAGTAAGAGTCTGTCTCTTGAATGCCTTTAAAAATGTTCTATAAGCATCTGTGTGAAAAGAAATTTTGTTCATTTTTCTAAGCATTTATCATTAAGACAAAAATGTATTTTTCTTTTCTGGCGATCTAACTTTTTCCAAGGAATTAAATCAGATTGATTTTAATAAAATATGGCTTCAACTCCCCAATTATTATTACCCTTACATTTATATAGATTTCAAAAAAAAATTTTGAATGATCCATTATAAATGATTGTTTAAATGCAGACCCTTCATATTTCATTGTAAAAGTAATAACATCCTTGTCAAACAATTCATAGTCCATCAGAAAAAAAAAAAAAGTATTAATAACAGCGGACAGAAAAGCTTATTAAATCCAGGTGATGGTGTCCTCTGGACACTTGGGCATTTTTAATGTATATTTTTAATTTTAATTCCTTAGGAAATTCTTAATAAAACCTGAAATTCTTAATAAAATCTTTTTCAAAGTATGAGGACACTGCTTTTCTGCTAACTTAATATATATTAAGGAACTCTGGCTCTTCTAGAAGGGGTTTCAGAACATTCAGAGTCAGGTTGGATGGGGATATGAGTAACCTGGGATAGTGGAAGGTGTCCCTGCCCATGGCAGGATGTGGAACTGGGTGAGCCTTAAGATCCTTCTAAACCCAACCAGTGGGAAGTCCTTCAACAAAACTAAAAGATCTCTTCTTGCAAACCAAGCAGCCTTCACATTCAGAATTTGAAATAAATTTTGAGAGTAAACCACTGGAGTTTGGGTTCAGAATTAATCACAAAAAATCTTATTCTCTTTTGCACCAGTTGTGAATGTAAAGTGTCATCATGGAGAACAGAGCTCCAGATTAGTCAAGTCAGAAGCAGAATCGTCCTCAATCTTGGTTAATTTTAGCTTTTTAGGACCTTTTACCTTAAGAAAAATCTGTGTCTGCTGCAGTTTAGGTTATAGAAGTGTGTTTGTGTGTATTCGTCTTCGGCAGAACCACACTTCAAGCCATTGCAAAGTTGCTGTGTCACACTGGCAGAGCAGAAAATTCAAATGACTCAATTGGATGATATGAACTTCTCCAGGGGAGGTTTAATGAACTTCTGTGCCCTAAATCCAAGTTTCCATGGAAGTAGATCAGCATCATTACGTTTTTACTGAATTCTAGATTTAAATGCATAAAATTGGCTAGACTAGAATTATATCCTTTTGGTTAAAATTGTGTTTCTTACGTATATAGCTGAATTAGAATGGAAGGGAGGAGAAATATGAAATATATGATTATACAAAAAAGCCACAGTCCTTTTGTCTCAGAAAAATGTCCAACATTTTTGATACCAGGCACTCTATTGCAGCTAACTGTAAACTGTGTTTAATGCCTTAGGAAATAAAATGTTTAAATATTATGGTGGTAAAAATGTATCTAGATTATTATGAGAAATAAACCGACTATACTTTGGGCAGTAATTTTATTTTAGGATTTCAGTAAAAGTAAATGAGAATACAGAAATAATACATGAGCAAGCAGTGCTTTAATCACTGTGTTAGTTGCTAGAATGGTCTTTGAATAAAGATAATTTGCCTAATTCAGCTGCCTCAGCTATTGTAGGGAAATTGGTGTTGCTGATCGAGCAGTTCTAAGAGCCCTCCCACTCCCTCTCCTGGAATGTGAAATCTTCCAAATGCCTGTATTTTACCTGCAGTACATTTTGAACAAGTGGCACTTTTTCTCTCGTGTTTCAACACTAAACACTGCTGGACAGGCTGAAATTATTCCACAATCACAAAGGGCACCAGGGGTGTTGGGGGGGGAAGGATGAGGGATCGAGGCAGTTGCAGGGAAGGGCTCATGGATAAAGGTGTGTGAGGAATGAGGAGCTCAGGCACTGAAAATCCATCCTCAGAAAAAAACCTGAACTTTGTTTTTTACCAGCCCACTTCTGGAGCTTTGGGGGAAACTAAAAGAATGTCTGCTGTAATTTTGCAAGGCTACATGAGCAATACTCTGCCATGTGGGAAATAAAACAGGCCCACAGAACAGCAAGTGTGCCTGCAGCAAGCGGTCACCCCGACAGAGGCACCGGCACAAAAAGCAAAGAGGGAAATGGGAAAAATCACACAAAGCTTCCTGCTTTGAAAAGAGCCCTGATGGCAAAGATTTCTCCTCACAGTCCCCCATGTCTTTTCTATTCCCTGAGACATGGAAGGGAGGGTTACAGTGATTGGTATTGACAGGATGGATTTCTTCCAGCTGCAGAGTTGGAGCGCGGGCGGATGCTGGGCTGGGAGAGGTGCCCTGCCCCGGGCGCAGGAGCCGAGTGCTGGGGCAGGACTGTGTCTGCAAGGGATCACTCTGAGCTGGCCTGTCCCCAGGCCATGCTCACTTCCAGCTCAGGAGGGCACAGACTGCCCCAAGGTTGGTGTGAGGTGGATATTACCTGGTGAAGTTTGCTGCTGCTCCCAGGAAGGTTTATTAGCTGGGTGAAAGGTGTAAATCACCCAGTGCAGCTCAGCCCAGCCTGAACCTTGCCTGGGTGATGTTATAACTTCTTGTTGTGAACAAGACCTGTCTTTGTCAGGAACACGGTTCTGTAAAACACACATTTGGGAAAAAACCACCCAAGCAACAAAACACCCCTCTAGGAAAATAAAGAAACACACCCGACTCCTCTTCCTTCAAAAATGTCAGGGAAAAGCTCAGGACAACTTGCAGTTCATGCAGGAAGGACAGGAATCTGAGACCAGAATGTCCTGGGGAAGATCCCTTCCCCTGCCTCCAAATGGAATTGGGTTATGTCCCATCTCTCCAGAGCAGTAATCTGGAGATCTTTCAGGAGAACTTTAAAACTACTTTTTCTTATTGATGCCTCTTTGTTTTCATTGAAAATAAGGGCTGGAATGAAAGATTCAGATTATCTATATAGGTAATAGAATGGTTTGGGTTGGAAGAGACCTTAAAGACCATGGACTTCCACCCCCCTGCCAGGGACACCTTCCACTGTCTCAGGTTGCTCCAAGCCCCATCCAACCTGGCCAGGAACACCTCCAGGGGTCCAGGGGCAGCCACAGCTTCTCTGGGCACCCTGTGCCAGGGCCTGCCCACCCTCACAGGAAAGAATATCTTTTTAATATCCAATTTGAATTTATTCTCTTCCAGTTTAAAGCCTTTCCCCCTTGTCCTGTCACTGCAGGTTCCTGTGAATATGTTGTATAAATATATAAATCTATATATATATGGTTTTCCTACTTTTTAAGGAATTAATTTTCTTTTATTACAAGGATGCTATTTCTTACTAATCTGCTGCTTTCTCTGGAACACCAATGTTATTAGAATAAGAATTCAGTCTTTTAATCATAATTATTTATCCTCATCTCCAATAATATGTGATATGGATAAGCCATAGTTTGGGACTTGATTCCTCTGGGCTTTTCATAATAGCTTTTATATAAGTCTGACAAATGAGTTAAGAGAAGGAATTCAGAACGGCAGGGAGTCCTTGGGTTCAGTACTTTGTGTGCAGAGGAGTGCACGTTTAGTGCTGGTTTTCACAGCAGAGATGTCAAAATGTCTTAAAATGCACAGTATTTAATTTTCAAGGTTGGTAGTGCACTAACAATAGCTTATTCAAAATTCACACTGTATTTTACAAATATATTTTAATTATACTGAGAAAGGCATTCTCTCATGAATTTTAAGTCACTCTTGCATGCCTTTGTAACATTGTGTATCCTTATTTTAAGAAGGATGATTATTAAACAAAAAATAGAACTTCTGTTTCTTAATAAGTGCTGATGACATGTATTTCAATCACATTTTGGTAATTATTATTTTTGGAGAAAAACAATTGTATATTTATGTCAACATTTTGTGGAACAATGAAGCAGCAGAGTCCCCAGCAGATATTCCTGATTCACTGAAGGAACCAAATACTGAAAAAGACATTTGCACCTCTCTTAGCTGCATGAATAGAAGCAAAAGGCTGGAAATCAGAAGTCTGTAAGAAGGAATGTAAAACAATTCCTTCTCCCTGCAGTTTTTTCCTATTTTTTATCTCCGTAAACCCTTAATTTTTTGTGTGACTGATGTAGAAAAACATCCAACCTGTGTGGAAATAACCATATGAGACAGAAGGAAGTCGTGTTAGTGAGCTCAGTTTCTTAACTGGTTCAGAGCTTTTAGTCTATGGAATAGCATAAAATAATTTTGTAGGGCATTTTTTTGCTATACTTTTATAAAGAGTACCTTAATGGCTTCAGTTCACATGTAGCACCACATGAAAGGCCCTTTAGACTTCATGTAAAATATGTGGCCTAGGAGAAAAACAAGGTATGTGTTTCATGAAAAATAAAATGCAGAAGGTTTAATGTAAAATTCTGCTCTCACAAGGACAAAACCAAAAAAAAATAATGCATTTTCCTTTCCAAAGCTTGATTTTTGTGGGCTGATTTTGATTTTGTGACAAGTCAAAACTGTTCCATCTAGGGAACATATTGAGAGACAATAAAGTGGCAGGTTAATGTTTGAGGGAAAATGTCATCCATATAAAACAAAGCGTGCAAATGGGAACCATCACATCCCAGGCTCTAGTAAATCAAATTCATGAAAGGTCATATTGCAGAAATTCAGAATACAGATCTTATTCTCATCAGATTCTCAGCATAAAATTAGGAGTGACTATGAAATTAAAGGTAACACTTTCCTGATATGAGTTATCTCCGTAGAGTTTGTGGGAAAAATGCACAATATGAGCAATTTAGAAGGGCAAAATTTTCGACCACTTGGGGAGGGGTTCAGAGTTTAAATTCCAGAGTCAAAACTTGTATAAACCAGGTCAAGACTAGTTAAGATCTTAGTTTGTAAAATTGGTACATGTGAACTCTTTTGTCTGCCTTTAAAATTTGGGCTGCATTTTCTGGAGGTACAGACTCAACACATTAAATATTTGGATAGGAGAAATCACTGAATTTTGGCATGAGGTGGAGAAGAGAGACATTTGAGCTGGTTTATGGGCACTCCTTTAAAGCCCAGAGAGAGTAGCCTGAAAACCCAGGGCTTCAGAATTTTCCTCTGAAGAAACTTCTGAAATTGAGATTGTATTTGTCCTCATTTAAAATATTTCTTTCTACAGAACAGGTTATTTAGCTTTTATTATGTTCTTCACTGTCTTCATTTTTTAATCTGCAGGAAATGAAAATTAAGGGGAGGAGGAAAAATAAAGTTAGAATGAAAAAGTAAAAGCATTAACCACAAGATGAAGCAATGTAATTAATTCTTTACTTTCTCAGTTAGAATTAATCCAGAAGTGTATAATACCAAAGTCATAATTTTAGTTAATTGTATAGCTGTAGAAAGAGTTCACTTCCACATTTTTTCGTTGTGAATTGGCAATCATTCAAGAAATAAGAGGCACTTAAGATATGAACAGCTGGAGCTGTCACCACCTCTTTCCCCACATTCACCATCAGCTGGTCTGAACCTTCCTCCTCTTTCTCCATTTCCTGTGCTTACAAAACACTGCACAGTGCTCACTGGTGCTTTCCAGTGTGCTGATTAAAATAAAATAAATTATATGTATATTTATGTATCAAAGCATGGCATTGCAAAAGGTATTAATGGCTTTAGGACTTTGGAGTGGGTGAAGGAAACATGACTTGAATGTGGATGAATTATGAAATGCTGGGGCCTTCAGACCAGGTCTCTTCATTCCCATTTCCATGGGAAGGAAGCAGAATTTACTGTATTACACCAGGTAATGAGGGAATGGTTGTGCATTTGTGAATTTGTCTCCTGCATGTGATTTACCCCTGCAGAACTTTGGTGGAGGTCTAAGGCTTTATCTGCTGTGGGTATTTTTTCCCTTTCCCAGTTGCAGTCAGGTTTGTTTTCTGTGACTTGTGAGACTTCATGTATTCTGTAGCTATGGAGGCTCAATATGAAATGTGCTGGGAATTAAACAAGACTTCTTTTTTTTTTTTTCATTAATTCAAAAAATATTTATTGAACATAAAAGGACCTCAGGAATAATTAGCGTTAGTGGGAAGAGAGCTTCCTGATACTGGTTTCAAGGTTTTGAAGTAAATCACAATGAAAATACAGTAGAGGAGGAATTCTGTAATGCCAAGCTAAATAAACTGATATGTAAGGGAATCTATTCAGTGTCAATTCTGACAACTGCATTAAAATTCATTGTTAATCCTATTGTTTCTTCCAGCCCCAGATCTGTTTATTGCTCAAAAACCTCAGGGCACTGCAGAGGTTTTTTCAGTGGGGGTTGTGAGGACCTTTTCAAGCTCAAAATGATGGTGCATTTTGGTAATTGGTTTAATTACCATTACTCCATTCTTGTTCTTTCCATACCTTCTATGTTGGTAATTTATTTCTTGATATAAAAGCTGAGTGAGACAGTGCAAGCAGCAGCAGACTGTTTGGGTGAATTTAAATGATGTTGAATGGACAAGAAAGAGGCAGAAAAGGGATCTGGGTTGATTCCTACCCAATTCCTGTGAGCACAGGTTGATGTTCAAGACACAATGCCAAAGTTTGTGGAGGCTGAGTGAGGGTAGAGTTGGCAATCCCTGATCTGTACTACAGTTGAGCATGTTCTGTGTGTGTATATGGATTTTTAAATGTGTATTCACCTGGTAATCAGCTGAAGGGCAAGCAAGGTTGGGTGGCAGTGGTATTGTTAAAATATCTCCACCAGAATTCCAAGAGCTTTAATGCACTGCTAGGTAAAGAGGAAAGATAATGCTGTGTGCTGGGATTCTGCAGGAAAACCCTGTCCCAGAACAGTCCTTTAGACATTTCTCATCTGTGTGAGGAGCTGATTGGGCTGAAACAAGTCTGAAATTCATGTGGAAACCTTAAACTCATCATGGTGTAGATTTCACCAGCACATCAAGGCAGCCTGAACATCAACAAGCTGCACGTGTGCTGCTTTAGGGTTATCTGCAGGAAGGATCCAGTGCAGGCTTAGTTTTCCAGCTCCTCTGGAAAGGTTAGCTACTTATTAAAGACCCCAGAATTACATTTTGAACATATTCTACATAATTGTCCTATTCATATTGCATCAGGAGGCATAATAGAAACCACAGAGAAATGCAAAACATGCAATTTTTTGTACAACCCGAAGCTGTCTGCAGTTGCATAAAAGCTGTAAAAAATGAAATAGTTGTATTTTTAAACTTATAAAGAACTAGAGCTGTGATTTCCCTAGACACCCATAAACTACACAGATTTCCATTACTTCTTTTTAACCTTCCTTTGGGCCTTTTGTTCTACTCCACTTTCAGTTTGTTGATGCTCAGCTCCTTTAAAAGGCTATATCCGAATAAATACAAGTTAATAAAGGACAGAGAGTGCAGTGGGACTCGCTGGGTCATAGAACTCACTTCCCTGCAATTGAGGCAGCCAGGTCATAGAAATCCATTCATAAATTGTGCTTGTTTTCAAGTATTTGGCTGTTATTTTTGCCGCTGCTGCTGGTGTTATGAAGCTGTTAACGTTCTTATGATCTTTACTGCTTGGAACTGTTTAGTAATATCCATTAGGAGCCAGCCTGGTTCCTGTACATGAGTTTTTCTTTTTCCTTTTACTTGAAGTTAAGCTAAAAGTCAAGTCAACATATTAAATTCCCGGCCTTTTATTTTGAGGGGGGAAGAACTTCTTTAAAAAAAATTAAGATACAAAACCACATGTAACTGTCTGCCGTGATTAAAAATCACTTCGTTTAGTGGCTGTAATTGTTAGGTCTGATCAATCCCATTCCAAAAGGGGATTAGTGTTCTTCTTTGCCACTGGGGTAATTCTTAGGACTGTCTCTGTGAGGTTCAGTAAATTTCCCAGGAAGTAGTGGCAAAGTTACAACAGGAGAACGGGGATGGGTTGGATCAATGAAATCAGCCAAAGCTCATCTTGCTTTACACAGCAAGAATTAATAATGAGCACAAGGGAAAGGGGAGCTCAGGGCAAAAAATGGGGAAAATGGAACCACCATATTTCCAAATGAAGTTGTGCCAATTTACAGGTCATGTCTCTGGAAGAATTTCCATTTTTTCCCTGCAATCCCCCCATGCACATCCCTGCACTGCTGAGGAAAGAGGCACTGGGTTTGTCACAACTTTGTAGCAGCCAAAATCCCAGCGCAGCAGAGTTTTGGTTCTACCCATGAGTTTTGGAACTTTCTCTCTTCACCCCATGGGTGACACATTCAAGTTTCTGTAAATTATTGATGTAAATACAGAATTTACTCAGTTGTCTCCCTTGACTGAGTTGAACTGCTTTGGTTTAACCAGGAAGTCCTTTTCTTTACAGCCTGCATCTGTCAGATCCCCTTTTTGTATCACATAAGTGGCTTATAGGCCACACAGTAATTTATTCAGGGTTAAAGGCTCATCTGGGTGCAACGTGAGTGATTTCAGCTTACCCTTTTAGCCCATAGAAGAAAACAAAACTTTTAAATAATACTAGAATAGGAATATAATGTGAAACCAGGTGAGTTTCATGTCTGGCTAGAAAGTTGGCAGAGGATTTTTCTTAACTCTTATACAGTCCTGATAATTGCAAGGAAGAAAAGAGAAATATTCCTTTAAAAAATACTTTCAAGATTGGAAATCCTCAGGGATTCAACATTTCCACCCCAAAACTTCATTTCTTTAAAGACATTAACTTTGTAAAGAGTTTGCTGTATAAAAGAGTTACCATTCTGACAAAGAGCCTTGAAACACTTGTAAGCATTTCTGATGAAAGCATGTTAAAGCATTTGATGTAGATAAATAACACACATGCATATTCATGTTTAAAGTTATTTCAAAAGTTTGATAAGACAGCAGTGAAAACAAATAATTAATCCAAGCTAAGATTAATTTGTCAAAAGAAAAGTAAACTTCAAGATGGAGTAAATACAGTAACAGATAATAATATTAAAAATTGGGTTTAGTGGGGAAATGGGTTAATGGCATAAATATTTATTTCTCGACCTCCCAAGGGTGATTTATTGAGATGCTTGACCACTGTTAAGTTGATGAACAGCTTTTACCTACATTTTGCCATCATGGCTCTGAGAGTGCTGTTTCTGCACAGAAATAATAAATATCAAAGTGAATGATGCCAACATTTGTTGTCATTATCCCCCTGACTGCCTTGTCATCATGCCCTCTCAGAAGACACCTTTTGTTTTCTCATCTTAATTACAGTCAAGATGCAAATTCTGCATAAACTCTCACAGGGAGAATCTTTTCAGTAAAGAACCAACGTGGATTTCTGTGTTTATAGTCAAACCAGGACTGTAGGTATTTCATCTGCATATTCTGAACAGAAAACACTAACATTTCCTCACCCTCTGTCAAGAGAATAATGTGCTGATGATTGAGTAGTTTCTAAAGTAATGATTTCCCCCACCTTCAGTTCATATTCCTATGTCCTGTATTATTAGCTTGTTTTAAGGTGTAACCTTAAAAATTGCTTTTAGAAGATGCAGTGTGTCATTAGGGAGCAATGGATGGAAAGTGGAAGTGGAAAGGGTCAATAATATTCAGTTTTTCATTTGGGAAGTTCTACAATATACTCCATACCTTCCAGTCTGTCTCATCTCTGCTTGCTACCTGTAAAGAAAAGCACCTTCTGGTGAGCAGCACCCATTTAAAGCAGTCATTAATCAAATAATGGTTTTAAAGTAAAGAAGTCATCAGCTTTAAGGTGATGCTTTTAAATAATGTAATCCTGGGTAGATTTTTTCAGAAGGAATTTGAAATGTGAGATGCAGCAGGAGGAGTTAAACCTAACAGGGGGGTTAACACAGATCCAAATCTGTATTTGCATTGAATATCACTCTTTGAATATTAGTCCTGCACTGTGAGCACAGTTCATAGCTGGTGAAGAATGAGCAGATGCAGTGGAGGATGCACTGATCACAAACCAGAGATAACACAACCACTGATCACAAACCCCAGAGATCTTCCTGTACATGGAGCTGAGCACATTCCAGCACCATGGAATGTGGCACAAAACATTGGATTTGGTTAGGATATCTGTGCCTGCTGTGCCTGTGCAATGTTGTCGTGGAGTCTTTCAAACTATTGAATTTCTGGCTGATCTGGGTCCTTAAAAACAATTTTCTTTGTTCAATATTTGCATTTGATTCAAACAAGCCATTCCCTGTAATTTAGCCCTTTACTGCTTGCCTAAAGAGGTACCCCCAAGCTGGCATAAAAATCCAGCAGCTCTTTATGCTCCTGTATATGTGATATTTAGACTTGAGCTGGGGAGGAAAAAAGCAATTAAACTACAGGTTTCAAAACTCAATGGCATCATATAAAACCAATGACATTTTTCAAATATATCCTTTTGTTTGTTTGTTTGTTTAAAAATTCCCCTCTAATAATCTGTTATTTTAGAATGGATGCCATGTCACACAGTGCTGTGGCTGTTGGACACCGTCCAGTTCTGCTGAAGAAAGATGGTAACTGCAATTGAAGTAAGATGTGCTTTATTACAAAAGCCAGTTTTAAATATCTCAGAGGGAAGTCTGTGATTTACCACTCTCTTAATTTCATTGGAATCAGAATTGTTCAGCTCTAAGAACAGGTGTAGTAGACACATGGACACACTCCTTGCTTTTGGTAATTGAAAATCACAAAACTCTATATACTTAGTTTTTCCTTCCACAAATTTACAGAGACATTAGGACACAGAAACATATTTAGTAAAACTTAATCTGATTCTTCTGTCTAGGTTAATATAAAATAGATTATCTAGAATGTGTAAAGATTGTAAAGGTATTTGGTACATTACATAGGATATTTGTAACATCAACCCCGAGGTTGATTTTAAATTTTCAGTTCAGTTGAACTCGGCCCCATAACTGCTAAGCAGCATTTAAGAGCAGAAGCTGCCTGCCACTTTTTTATATTGTGTTGAAATTGGTAAAATTGTGTATGAGAGTGGCATGGAAACAGGTATTTTCTCTTGGAAAAAAAAGTTGTTAAATTCCTTTTAAAAGGCTTTACCCACCTATGGAATGACACCAGAGGGCAATTCCAAAGGTTTCTCCCTCATGAAGAGCTTGTTTAAATAGGAATATTATCTCTTTTTTGTACACTGCTGCTGTCATTTACTTCTGAGGACTCTTAGACTTACAGTGTTTCATATCTCATTGCAAAATTCTGCTCTCTGTTGCCAACCTTTTTGTAGTGAAAAGGTGCAAGATGGTTCTGACAAAGATTCCTGTATTGATTGGATTGATTTCAATGTGTATCATGTGTCTTGTATAAAAGGGAACTCAGAAAAGTAAGACTCACACAAGCCTGTAAGTGTACTTATGTAATTATGGACTCTGTTGCCAAAGATTTTTTTCTTTTGGCATTTCTTCAGGTTAGTGTCTGAACAGTAAAATTTCTGAAGTAGAATTTACCCTGAAAAAAGTAATCTGTCAAGAGCTGTTCTGTGCACTGTTTTGTCTCTTGCAGTTCTTCACTTTTAGAGAAGGAAACTAATGTTGTCTGTAGGTATTTGGGAAAGGAAAAGGATGTGAATTAATTCAGTCCACCAAGATTTAATTTTATCATTTAGTGCCTTTTTCAGTGAGTCATTTTTTGGACAATGAAAATTACTCTGGTATTTAGCACATAGAATGCTTTTCTCATTCTCATGCCTAAATTAAATTATACTTTCTGCAGCTCAGATTTACTGTTGCTTTCATTAGATATGTGAATTTTAGAATTAGAATTAGATATGTGAATTATGAATGGAGTTTTAACAGACTCCTTCTGAGTGTTTAGAAATAAACTCTAGTCATAAATTTCAAGGAAAAAACATAACATTTCCATTACTTTTTCTTAGTAACACTTCATTTGGCTGCTCCTTTTTATTTCTGAGGCATAAGGTAAACGAGATCTGCTTAGCCCATCCCTGGGTGGCCCATGGGTTTGTCAGGGCTGTGGCTGGTTCACTTTTTAATTCCTTCAGTGAAAAGTGTTTGGGCCAGGAGTTTACAAGTGAAAGAAGGTCTCTTATTTAGTCTTCTGTGTGCCTCTGGCTGCCTCAGGAGCATCCTTTTCCTGTTGGGGTGGTTTTGTCCTGGAGGGAAACCTTCAGTGTCCCTTGGTCCTGCCAGGACAGAGATTTTGCTGTGAGACACGAGTTCTTTGTCAGGCACAGTCCCACACTGAAATTTGTATCTGTGACCACTGTCATCCTCTGCTGCTTAAAATATATTGGCCTGTCCCCCTTGGACTGTTTTCCAGGCCTTGTGCCTGTTTTCCCAGGGCAGCAGAGGAACCAGGAGCACCCATGGTGCCACAGCAGCGCTCCAAGGGCTGCCAGCGCCTCACACACGGCTTGAGAGATTGCTGAAGCCATGGACAGGGAAAAAGAGTCCGGGAATTCCCTTTCAGAGCTCCTAAATGGCATTTGTCTCCTAAAGAAATCCCAGCTGTGACATTTGGTTGTAACTGAGGGAGTCATATTTTGCCTGGAAAGCTTTCTGTCGTTGCCAGCCCCATGCAGCAGAAATGGGCTGCAGCCCCATCCCGATGGAAATGGCTTCAAGTCCACCTCGGATACAGAACTGTTGGAATCCTGGGGTTTAGGTTTATGGGATATTAGTAATATACAGGTGACAGGATGGAGAATTTTGGGCGTGGGTTTGTTCTTCTTTCTTCTTCATAAATCTGAGTGTTTTGTCATTGGGTCAAAAATCCTGCAGTGCGGGTCAGAAATTAATAATTACTGGTTTATAAGTAAAAACATATTACTTGGCAATTCTTAATTGGATAAATTAAGACTTAACTGGCCTTAATGAGGGAAAACTCGTGGTCATTTTCCATCTTGTTAAATCAGAGGCACATCCCATGCAGGAATACTGTAGATAAGAATATAATAAACATCTGCTTAGAAGAAAAATCCTGCATCACCTGCCTTTTACTCCAAACTCTGAATACGAAAAACTCATAAAGCAGAAACAAAACAAAACACAGACTTTTTAACAATATGAATAAGAGACTTTTAATACAGAACAGCCTGTCCTAAGTCAGTGCCAAGGATCCCTTCTGCCTTTCTTTCATCTTCTGCATCTTTTGTCATTTTGACGCCAAAAGCCTCGTAAAACATTGGTCATCTCCAGCTTCAGTCCACACACTTCTTTGAGGAAAATGAAAATATTTTTGGTGAAATATTTGGTGAAATATTAACAATAACTTTATACAAAAAGAATGAAATAGAGGCAAAAAAACCCCATTTCAGTTTTATAATCAATACTTTTAAAATCATTGTATTCTAACATATTTTCCCTCTTTCTTCAATCGTTGATAAAATGACTGAGAAAATATCCCAGATTCTTGACCTAGTGCTTAATAGAAAGTTGTGTATACAAACAGCTAAGCTCCAACAGGAAAATTCAGTGCTTCCAAGGCTTTTGTCTATATTTTCCATTTTTGTTAAGGGTTAGTATATTTAGTTACAAGGATTCTAGCCCTTCATTTTTCTGATGTGTGATACTGATTATAAATAGAACTCATTGATTTACAGACTCTGAGTCACTATGAAGATGTTCTTGTGTTCTGTTCTCTATTTTAAACAAACACTTCCTGTCAACCACTCTACAGTGCCACTTTTCCCACTCTTAAAGGTTAAAAAATTCAAATTATCTTCTAATTTGTAACCATAAAAAGCATTTTACTGTTTCACTTACCTGCCCTAGGAGCATTTATCCCAATATTGAATTATGTGACCTTTAGACTCTATCAGAAATAGTGAAGTGGATCTTTATTTAATTCAGACTTTTAGTCAAATCTAGCTCATCTGTCTGTATTCTTGAAATCCAGTCTTATTGCTCAATGAACCTGGTGCTGTTACTGATTTAATAATGTAAATCTTAAAAAGAATCTGCATTTAACTGCATAAACAAAATATTGACAGGAAGATACGAGCCCATTTTCTATCCATTTGCCTGGAAATCTGATTGAAGAAAATGCTATTCTAAATTAGATGCAAAGCTAAGAGAGCTTTTGTATTTCAAACGCCAAATATATTTTTGAAAGCAAGAGTGTGCCTAAAGACAGACATATGTTAGGCTGGAATGTTTTCCATCTTTCTCTTCCTCCTGAATTCCAACAGCCCATTTCCCTTCACACGTTTCTGGTGAGGTTTCACTGTTCTATCAGTAGTGCTGGTGACCCCAGAGCACACGTATCCATCTAAATCCAGCACATGTTCCTACAAATGCTGCTCCCATATTGAGTCCAGCTGTTTCCAGTGGTGCTAAAAGTCCTCAGTGACCAGTCATTGTGTGGAGAGCTGCCCCTTGGGTTCTTCCAACATCAGAAAAGATTGTAAAGCTTGAAAGAATAAACTAATATAGCCAGGGGTTGTTCTTTTAGAGCAGGCTCAGTCATCTCCCCATACCCATGGCTTCGAGTCAGTCATACAGCACAAGGTGGTGTAGTCTGATAAAATAATATTCACTGGCCAAAGTGCATTTGAAGCTAATTTGGGTACTCTGTAAGCCTGGTTACATTTACAGAAAAGATGGAAGCCAAACTGCAGTAATTTAGATAAAGTGCCTTGACACTGAGTGAGCTCAGTGGCACTGCAGCACATTTCCATGAGGGGTGGAACAATTATGAACGAAGTGAGTTGGAAATTTCAAAGCCATCATTACCCCTTTTTGCTTTTCCAGATTTCCTGTTCATTTTTTGTTCATCTTTGCCGTGGTGCTTGTCATCTCTCCTGTCTATGAAGGAGCTGAGTATTGGATTTTATCCTGCTTTTTTTTGTGTATTTTGCAGCAAAAATTCCCTTAGTTTGAAGACATGTAGTATGTGACCAAGAGAAGTGGCTTGATACTATTATCAGGAGAGAAATTATTTACAGATCTGAGTTTTTCTTGAATGGGCAGTGACAAGGAAAATGCTGAGGTTACTGCAGTGCTTTGGGATGCAGGATGTGTGCTGCAGCTCTGGCTCTGTGCTGGGGGTGAGAGGATGCTGTCACTGCTGCTCCTGCTGTCACCAAACATCAGCTGGAGAGGCAGCTGAGATGTAGAGAGTGACAGTCATCTGCACTTACACCTGACTTACAAAATTACCCACATAACTGAAAGAAACCAGCTTAATAAACAGGAAGAGAAAGTTGAGATGCACTGTTGGGCTCCTGTAATAGCAGCTTGAATGTGTATGGTCATTTAGTGAGACATGAATATTCAATTAATAAAAATAAAGTTGTAATGTACTTTTGATTCTACAAATTTGTTGTCCTTACTCAAACTGTGGATCTTATTTCAGAAAAATCTGACTTTTGTTGTCTGTTGTCAGTGACAACATTTCAGCCACAGCTTTTCTCAGCCACACCAACATACTTTTCCACAAGTATTTCAGTTCACATTTCTCTGATCCAATTTGATTTTCTGATGAATGTCTACGTGCAGCAGTGGGGTTGAGCTCAGCTGTGCTGCCTGAAACAGAATCTGTCCTGAAGTATTAATGTTTTCCATGCAATTTCCTTCACTTTAGAAAAGAAAACAAAAATGTGCTGTGCATGTAATGTGGGCAAAGGGCTCTTACCTGGTGTAGTAACGCTGAGGACTCGAGTGACTTCACAGGGAAAGTGAAATTCACTTCTTGCAGACAACTTCCAGGAAGCATTAATGTGGTTGGAGAATTTCTAAGAAAGCTCATTTTTCTGAATGTTTCTTGACATTTATCTAATTCCCAACTCTGTATTTTTAAAAAACTGGCAATATTTTGATGATGTGTTACATATGTTTATCTTCTGATGAGAGTAGATACTTTTTCCTTTTAAAGAAAGTCTGCATGTTTCAAAACTTGTTTATGTATCAGAGTATCAACACCCTTGTATTTTACATAACTTTTATTGTTATATGTTTCCTGATGAAGTTTCTCAATTACCTGTAAACATCATCGTGTTTCCTCTCTTTCCTTCTCTTCTCCCACATTCAAATTAGGTAGCAAATTTTTAATTAAACTTGCCTTGACATTTTAAGGACACTGAATATCTTTGTCATTTACACAACAGATAACAAAGTAATCCAATTTTCTGGCCTCCCACAAATTATCCCTTCAAAGAATACAGCTCTTGCTTCCCATGTTTAAAATAAGCATTACCCTTAGCCTGGCAACCACTGTCAATTACTAATCTTTTATTATTGGCTCCAGGGAAGATTAAAGGAAAAGCTGAAACATAGCTGACAGTTTGGTTATCGCATCTGGAGTAAATGAAAAGCATGGCCTGAATCCATCAGGGGAGATTAGGAAAATGTGAGAAAATTACTGATGTCCTTTTACACGTGGAAATTCAAACTCATTCAAAAATTGAGGTCTCTAACTTTTGACAGATCTCTTCCATCTCTGCTTTCACTGAAGGGTGATGCAGTGGATGGCAGAGATAAAGGGGAAATGTGCTCTCCTGGTGAAACACACCCAGCAGTGTTGCTTACTCATCCCAGGAGAGAGGGGAACGTGCCAGCAGCACATAAACCATCCCAGTTCCCAGCCACACCTGACAGCAGGAACCGTGGGGAGGAACACTTTTTCTCTGTCCTTAACAAAACTGATTAATTAAATGTTAATAGCACTGAGAAAAAAACAAACCATTTCCTTATAAAGTCTTGATAAAAGCCATCGGCTCTCTACAAAGATTTAATAGAATTACAAAGTTTATTGTTAATAAGTGAAATAAAATTAATTGTCTCAGAATATGCTGAGCTCAAATTGATGTTCTATAAGTTACATGTTTGTTTGTTTTTTGTTTTTTTTTTCAGACTGTGGTATCTGAGTCTGTGCCTGAATATCCTTCAGTGGGATGGGACTTTACTCTTGACCTGAACTTGGGTGCAGCTGCAGCACTGGAATAATCCTTTGGGAGGAATTGTTGCTCTGCAGAGTAGATAACATCTGCTCAGGTGAAAGAGAGGATGGAAAGCTAAATGCTTTCTGTTGGACTCCAGATTTTATGTCTTATCAAATGGATCTGTCTCTCTATAATGGATTGAACTGCAGGGTTTTCTCCTGCAATCTGTGTCTAAAACACCCCACTGCTGTTGGATGAATAAGGAGGCACTTTCAGTGGATGCCCTGGGTGAGCTGGGCACAACCCAAACCACTCAAGGAACAGAGATAAATTCAGAAAGGAGATGAAATTAGCTCTTTTGTCTCATTTAAATTTTGTGGGTCATAGAATAGAAAAGTTTTATTTCAAATCTGATGTGGTTTAGGTAATAATTTTAGTTTATGTTCCTGTTTAATATATTTTAAAAGTCTAAATGTCATTATTTTGCTCATGCTCGCAAAGGGACACACAAATTCAGTGGTGAGTCTCAATCTGAGCATTGGAGCTGTCTAGGAAGGAAAACTGGATGGAAGGAGCTTTGATCTCAGCACATTCAGAGTCTAGAAACTCCCCAAATGTATTTAGTCCCTTTAGGAAAGCTTACCTCGCTGAGCAAGAGCTTGGAGGAACTCTAAGATGATGATAAGGCCTGGCTTACACCTGTCAGAGATAAATGCAGCTCAGAAACCCTGCACAGCCTCAGCTCAGAGGTTACTTTACCAGGCCTTAACATCAGAAGTCATCCCATTCTCAGCAGTTTCCAAATTCCATGGATTCATCATAAATCAAAGAAAGCTCTGATGCAGTTATGGGTGATGTTTAGGATTTTAGTAAATACTGATTCTTTCACTGGAGAGAGGCTTTTTGTTTTGATTTATTTTTGGGTTTGTTTTTAAGCGTTCAATCCATCTGTCTTAATCATTTCAGAAACATCTTCATCTCCTGGGGACACAATAAACCCTTAAACCAGCATTCTGCTGTCCTTGAAGTTTTCTAGTAGACTGAATTTTCTAGTAGTCTGAATTTCATAGGAAACTAAAACTGCAAAACTTGTCTTTATTACCTGGAGGTCTCAGGAGGTCCCAGAGCAGGAATACTCAATGATGTTTCAGTTTTCTTGATCCTGGCCCCAGCATAAAGATGACAGGTACAGGACATTAAAAGAAGTCAAAATGGTGAGCAGAAATTAACTGATATTAAGAATTCCTTATTCCTTTGAGGAAACCTGTCAGACAAAAGAATTGAGTAAAAAAATAATGGGAATTAAGCACCCTTTAGTCCTTGCATTTTCAAAACACAGCAGATGTATCTGGTATTCATTCCTGTCCAGGTTCCTGACAAGGGCTACTAAATTCCCAGAAAACCAGGAATTCCCACACTAGCAGCAATGTTCTCCTTTTGCTTTACAAATTTGGATATGCACATGAGCTACATATAACATTCATCTTTTTAAATCTTTAATTTATAATTCCTTTCACTATAGTATCACAACCTAATCTAGGTTTAACTACAAAATTCATATTATTAAAAAGAAAGCATACATATAATTCAGGGAATACCTTTAATATCCATAGAAAATCTTGTAAATTTTATAACCCAATAGAAAATCTACCTGAAAATCTTGCAAACATTAAAATTTTCCCTTTGTTATCTTTGCTAACAAGACTTAGGGATCTTTTGGAATAAATTCACAGAAAGAGAAAGGCCTGTTTCCATCACATAATTTTAGTATTTCAATGGAACAGGGATACAGATTTATTGGGTTTCTATTTATAAGGATCTCTCTTCTCACTAGACATAGACCTCTCCATCATCTTTTAGGAGAGTGAACCAGTTTTTTCACACTCAAATGTGCACATTTGGAGCAGCCTCTTCTGTTGAATCTGTAAAACCTCAGTTTCTTTTTAATTCAAATTTTACTACATTTAACTGCGTTGATATTAAATTTCAGAAACCTTCTGGGAAGCTTTCCAAACTCTGCACTGTCTCTCTCTTAGATGTGTTGAAGGTCTGAAAGTTGACAGAATAATGGTTTATTCACATCTCAGACTGCTGATTCAAGGCACTTCTTCAAGGGATGCAAACTGATCCCTGGCTGACTTTCACTGCAAGCACACACATTTTGAATTGAGTTGGTAATTAGGCGCTCAGATTTTATTTGCCAAACTTAAAGAATCATCTACCATTAACTTCTGTTGAAGAAAACACCGGCATCTTAATTTATTAATTCTTTGTTTTAAAATGCTTCTGAAGATTTTGCAGTGGAAGATGATGAATGCAGAAGTCACAACAGCTCGGCATATATTTCTTCACAAATGCTTCTTTCCTGTGTCTCTCTTCCTAATGGGCTGACTTCTCAGTAGTTTGTGTCTGAGGACTCCATCCTGAATGCTTCAGAGGCCAGACCCAGTTATTGTGTCTGGCTCACCCCCAGCCTTCTCATACTGCCTGTTAATGCATGTTCAGCAGTTGATCTCAAAATGGCTTTTCACCCCCTGTCCCAGTGCTGGAACCCTCAGCTGCACAAGCAATCCCNGTTATTGTTATTGGTTTTGTTATTGTTATTATTATAGGAGTACAGTCAGCTTCCATGGGATATGGGATGCTGCACATGGAGCAAGTCTGATGAGGAGTGACTGAGGGAGCTGGGAAAGGGGCTCAGCCTGGAGCAAAGGAGGCTCAGGGGGCACCTTGTGGCTCTGCACAACTCCCCGACAGGAGGGGGCAGCCGGGGTGGATGGGGCTCTGCTCCCAGGGAACAGGGACAGGGGGAGAGGGAACAGCCTCAGGCTGGGCCAGGGGAGGGTGCAGGTTGAACAGCAGCAGGAATTTATAAAAAGGGTGATTAAACATTGGCAGGGGCTGCCCAGGGAGGTTTGGAGTCCCCACCCCTGGAGGTGTCCAAGGAAGGTCTGGATGTGGCACTTGAGTGCTCTGGGCTGGGAACAAGGTGGGGGATCAGGCACAGGTTGGGCTCCGTGGTCCTGGAGGTCTTTTCCAATCTCAGTGGTTCTGTGAGCAGAACAAATGAGTTCTGTGTGGAAGAGCAAAGGTCAGCACCTGACCCTCCCCACAGGCTCCACCAGAACTGGCTGCTCTCCATGGCTCCCAGTTTTGTTGGGTTTGCCTCCAGCAGAATTAAGCATAACACTTTATTTGTTCACTGAGGCTGTGCTTTGCACTGTTAAGCTGGGCAGTACCAGGGTGAAACCGGTGTGTGCTGGAAGCTGTGCCCATCTGAGGAAGCTTCTCCTGGTGGGAAGCAGAAGGAATGTTCCTCTTGTCCTTCACCCCTCCTCTCAGCGTTCTGTCAGAGAGATTCTGATAACCCTCCCTGAATCTCTGAGCTGTCCTCCAGGGCAGCTGGTCATGAGATCATCACCCAAACAGGAGCCTGGTGACTCAGTCTCAGTCCCTTTATATTCCCTGCCTGAAAGTTTCTTAAACACCCAAATTTCCTTGGGCTTGGCTGAAGCATTACATGACATCTTTGCAAGCAGAATGTGTGGTTTTCCTTCTCACAGAAGAGAAATAAAAGCCTCTGTTAAGAAATATCTATTTAAGTTGCTTTGTCTATGAATAAATGATATTCTAAAAAAAAAAAAATATGAAAAGAAATATTTCATATTCTGCCTGAAGACATCATGTTTCTGACTTCTACATTGCCCATTTCTGCTTGTGGTTTTAAAGAGATCTCCACAGCAGTGACGTAGTAACAGAGGAGTTAATGGCTGAATTGGGGGATGCTCAGAGAAATAAAATAATACATATTTCATTACTTATTCACCTCTGGTTTTGCTTTGCCATAATTTCACTTTTATTGAGGTTTGCATTTTGAAAACTAAATATCAAAAAGTAAATAACAGTGCACAGTCTGAGGAGATAAAGGCAAGAGGAATTATAGCAACCTAGCTGGACAAAGAACCAGAAAATTCAAAAAAAGGGCAGGCAAAGGGACATTAAAATACAAAGACAAATCTGAATATGCTACAGAATCTCCATGCCTTGTGACATCTGTCCCAGAGCAGTTACTCTGTGCTCTATTTCCTGTGACAGTTACTGAAAAGGACACTATTTTTTAATTGATTCCCCGTGGTGCCTTTTTCCTGAGCAGTGCTGGGACTGCCATGGATGCAGTGAGCACCTTGCTCCACTCACTGCGTGCATCTTGCACTCGGAGTAGGGATGGAAACAGCTGGAGTAGGGATGGCAACAGCTGGAGTAGGGATGGCAACACCTGGACTAGGGATGGCAACACCTGGACTAGGGATGGCAACAGCTGGAGTAGGGATGGCAACAGCTGGAGTAGGGATGGCAGCACTCAGAGTAGGGATGGCAGCATCTGGAGTAGGGATGGCAACAGCTGGAGTAGGGATGGCAGCATCTGGAGTAGGGATGGCAGCACTCAGAGTAGGGATGGCAACAGCTGGAGCAGGGATGGCAACAGCTGGAGTAGGGATGGCAGCCCCCAGAGTAGGGATGGCAGCACTCGGAGTAGGGATGGCAGCTGCTTTGTGATCCAAGCCTCTGGGCTCCAATCTCATTTTAATCTGTGAAAAGTGAGGGGCTCTGTCACGAGGCACTTCTGAGAGGGAAATCTGACA
Source organism: Rhipidura dahli (assembly GCA_013399225.1). NCBI lineage: Eukaryota > Metazoa > Chordata > Aves > Passeriformes > Rhipiduridae > Rhipidura > Rhipidura dahli. The sequence continues at coordinate 1,162,178 of VXAC01003307.1, read as the reverse complement.
GAAAATCTGTTTCAGTCTTTGATTCCAGAATTATTTCAGCCCCGTGTCACAGGGCCCCTTGCCAGTCTGATCTGTGTCATCTGCTCTGAGGTGGAGCCTCCCTGCCCTGCCCTGGGGGGCTCCTGTTCCCTGCAGGGCTCCAGACCCTCACCCTTGCTGAACCCCCTTGTTCTGACACGTGGAGCTGCTGCCAAGCTACCGGAGCTACCAACAGCTCCATTTCTCTGCTCCTTTGCTCTGTGTGAAATCATCTTTAGAAAGTTTGCAGGATGTCAGAAGAGGTTTGAGAATTCCACTCCAAGATTTTTTTTTTTTTTTTCTGGTTGGGTTGTGTCTGATACCAATCGGTGTCAAACACTCATATTTAGAGAAGATAGTTTGAGCATCTTGTTTCATTGCCTTAATTTTAGTTAGCACAAGGCAGCAGAGGAGTTTTCTGACATTAATCTCAGTCAGTGTCACCCAAGAAATTCCAGGGTGTCCAGGATTTATACAGTCCTGTGTCAATGGCAGAATAAATACTGGGTATGTGTCAGAAATAGGGGACTTGGGGGTTTAATTTGATGCTTTCTTTCATAAAGCAATTTAAAATGATTTCTGTGTTAATTGCCTGTTACCAGCCATGCAATTAACACTTTTAAACTGGGGAAAAGCAAAAATAAAGCATTTTTTCTTCATCTTAAATAATAAATAAAAGCAAACAAGTATCTTAGAAGTGAAAGGATGAATGTCCCATATCTATTACCTTTCTCAGCAGGCTTCCTGCTAATTAATTGCTGCGGCTCTCTTGGGAATTCTGACTACATAAATAATCATAATTTTTGTTTAGACAAAAAAAATTTTTCTCCTCATATTTGTTGTAGTACCTGAAAAGGTTTTGGAAACTCAGGGCTTAGCTGAAAAAGCTTGAAAGATAAAAGGACTGTCATATATTCCATTTAAAGTTGCGAATAAAACCAGCATAAAAACAAGCTATGCAGCAGCTTATGCAAAATCCCATGGCCTAAAATAATGAAGTCATAGAAACTGAAACTTCATTCTCCTTTATCTTATTGAGGTTTGAATTTATCTAAGAATAACAGGACACAGTAGTGATAAATAAAGTATGGGGCATTGAGCTTTTTCTGCCATGTGAATATAGCATATATATAAAATACAGTGTGGGATGCCAACCACTGCTTATGCACACCTTAATTATCAGCTTTCAGCTTCCCCTCGTGCTTTGCTGTCATTCTTTAGGTAAATACTATTAATGAAAGAAGCTTCTAACTTGGGGGATTTTTTGTAGTTTTATAGTTGTCTTATTCTTTAATGGAGTTAATTGAATATATGAGAGAGGTTTTATATAAAACATTAATAAAAATTCCACTGGGTAGTGAAATTAATATTTATATCTTGCTGATCTAAATACAAAGAGTTTTTAAATTTATTTATAATTTGAAGATAGCAGTTGTAGTGAGCGTTATTCAGGAAACAAAAATAAAATTCTTTTGACTTTTGAGTTACCTTGAAATTTAACGCTGCTTCAATTATAAAACATTATCACAAAGAAAAAAAGAAACACCAACAAACCAACAAAGCAAATAATATGTGACTCTTGTGCCTGATGAGAATACTGCAATTACAAAAGGAATATTATCTGTCTTTAGCTGAACTATGCTCCAGACCCACCAGTGTAATGCAGCTGCAGAATTTCTGTTCAGGAGAGATGTAGAAGTTTCAAAATTAGCTCCATGTCAGGGTTTGGGATCTAAAGAGCTGCAACTCTGATCTATTTTCCAAAGGAACTTTGTTCCTCCTTTAACTGAAGCAGGTCCATCCCGTGTAACCCTCAGACACCCTTTAATGCGAGCCTTGTGCAGGCAGCTGTGGGCAGCAGTGCTGAGCCTCTCTCCAGTAATGCCTTTTTTATGGAGAAGGAGACCTGGGAAGCATCAAAGTAGGAAGAGCAGCTCTGCACGTGATTTACCTTGATTTTTTAGAAGAGAAATTGATTTTCACACCTTTTCAAACCGTACTCGTAAGGAGTCAGTGCATTTCTATTTTTCTTATGTAAAAGGGGAGTGAAAACAAAATAACATCTGAAGGAAGCAGTATTTTTTTTTTTCTTTGTCAAATTGACATATTGTAATATAAATTTTGAATTTGATTTTTATGACAGGGGAATAACTGTAACTTAACCCACTGCAAGATAATAGGTGTAGCCAATGAAAAGCTGTGGGTTTATTTCATATTTGCAGTTTCATGGCAGGTTTGCATTCAGAGCTTTCACCAAAATCAGATCTATTTTCCAAGCTAGCAATTATGTTCTGATATTATCAGAGGGTTTTCTGTGTTTGTTCATTTTTCCCTCCAGCATGACTGACGGATTTATGACATTACAGATAGAGAAATTAGATACCAGAAAAACACTGCTGAAAAATAGGTTATGAAAAAAGTACAAGGGACTTTTCACATTGTTAAAAAAAAATCCTTTATAATAAATTTTATACAAGTAAAAGCCTGAAGAATTTTGTTTGCCTCTTCTTTTGCCCTTTGCCTTTGAGTTGTACTTTTACATACTCATTAAAATAAATTGCTGACAGTTTGTTTCAGTTTCCCCCACAAAATCCTCAATCCATTTGTGTTGGGGTCTCCTGGGTCACAGTTGAGCTTGGTCTGAGATGGGCATGACCTGTTCTGCCATGGGCAGGGACATAATTTTAAGGTGACCTGTAAGGTTTGTGCTCTAAATACCTGCAAAGTGACAGAATTTGGCTCTTTAAAATCCAGTTTTTTCATAATTATCTCAAATGGAGAGGAGGAGGAGTTGGGGGACAACCAGCAGTTCTTTCTGCTGGAGAAAGCGTGTCCTTAATTGCCCTAAAGAAATGTAAGAGAGTTAAAGATGATAGCAGATTAAGAAGTATTAATTTCTACCTTTTAAAAAATATTTGGAAGTGCAGACAGGCCTGTACAGATGGTTTTATTAAAGTCCCTGAGATAATGTCTCATTTTCACTCTTGACAATCTGAATTACCGCCCACAGTCTGTGCTAAGAAATTACCACAAAAAAAATCTTCTGTAAATTTATCTTCCCATCCTTTTGTTTTCTACAATAAGAAAAGTTAAAGCATAAAGCTATGGCTTCAGATTTTCTCAGAAAATTAAAAAGTCATTTAAAAGACGTGTGGAAAAAAAGAAGATATTTTTCTGCCAATAACTAGATTTGCTTTAGTCTGTCCAAGAAATCACTTTAAAGAATGTGTTACCTCATGTTCTATTACAGTGTGGGGTCACACACTGTTCATGATCATCAATAAAGGGGAAAATTTAAACTTTGCAGTTTAGTTTTATGCTTTCAGAGGCACATTGCCAGTTAACAAGGGAGAAAACAAAGTCACGAGATTCAAAGCTCTGTGACATTGTTTGAGATAAGCATTTACATTTATGAAATTTGTTAAGCTGCTGTTCCCATATGTTATGTTGTATTCTGAAAACTATTATGTATAAAATTAGCATATAAAAATTCTTTCTAAGCAAAATTAAACATGTGAGCAAGGTAAAAAGTGATTGTGTGGATTACAGAGGAACCTTGGCTGCCAAGCAAAGTTCCTTGGCTGAACTGGGGATCGGGGGGTACACCCTGTGATTTTATGATGTGGATTCAGAGCATTTCCTCAGGCAGAAAATCAGGATTTATGCACAGAGCTGAGCTGGACACAGCTCAGTGGATCCTGTAACCTTTGACTAGATCAGCTTTTCTTCTGAGGAGAGCAGAAACACAAGAAATGCTTGACAGGTGTCTATGAACTTTGCTTATGGTGCCTAAAGAGGCAAAGACATTTCACCTATGGAGAACTAGGAGAATGTTGGCATCTGTAAAGACACATGAACTAATTATGCAGCAGATCTGTGCAGTGCAGGTGGAGAGATTTAAGTTTCAGTTAAGTTACTTCTGCAAATCTCATTTACAGAAGTTAGTGGCAGTAGGGGGTTGCAGTATTTTCTGCCCTTGGAGCTTTCCCTCATTAAGGGAAATGAAAGAGTTGGAATTATGGATCTGTAATTGCTCTTTAGGTAAGGATTATTCATTGTCTTACTGAAGAACATGATATGGAATAGAGCACTGGCATGCCAAAAATGATTCTCCTGCTAAACAACTGCATTGAGCATTCCTAAAGGTGCTGCACATGATTAATCCACCTCAGAACAGTAATATCCTTCCTCTGCAGTATGGTGTTAGGCAGGAATTGTTTCTGCTTTTTTTGACAAAGTTTTAATAAAGTGTTTAAGCTGCTAAAATTACCTGGAAGTTCAGCTCTTTGCTGCTCAAAGCATCAGCAGCACATTTTACCTCAAACAAAGTGGAGGATCAGGTGAAATGTGTGTGACTGGATGACACTGGCTGAACACGAGCCCAGGTGGGCAAGAGGCCAGTGGCAGCTGGCCTGGGTCAGGAATGGTGTGTCCAGTGGGGTCAGGGCACTGCCTGGGTCCAGTGGGGTCAGGAATGGTGTGTCCAGTGGGGTCAGGGCACTGCCTGTGTCCAGTGGGGTCAGGGCACTGCCCATCTCCTGTGCTGGCACTGCTGGGGCACCTGCAGTGCTGGGGGCAGCTCTGGGCCCCTCAGGACAGGAGGGACATTGAGGGACTGGAGCATGTCCAGGGAAGGGAAAGGAGCTGGGGCTGGAGCAGCAGGAATGGCTGAGGGAGCTGGAAAGGGGCTCAGCCTGGAGCAAAGGAGGCTCAGGGGGCACCTTGTGGCTCTGCACAACTCCCTGACAGGAGGGGGCAGCCGGGGGGGTCGGGCTCTGCTCCCAGGGAACAGGGACAGGGGGAGAGGGAACGGCCTCAGGCTGGGCCAGGGGAGGTGTAGATTGGATATTAGGGAAAATTCCTTCATGGAAAGGTTATCAAACATTGGCAGGGGCTGCCCAGGGCTGTGATGGAGTCACCATCCCTGGAAGTGTTCCAAAACTTGTGGATGTGGCACTTGGGGACACGGGATTAATGATGGACATGGAGGTGGTGCTGGGTGGGTTCTTTAATTCTGCATTTGTGGGCATCCCCAAGAAATAAATGAAGAAAAAAATGCAAAGCCAGCATTTTCTCAGCTTAGTTCAGGAGCTTCAAGGAAATTATGCTTATAAAGAATTTGTAGTGCTGTTGAAAACACACCAGTGCTGGACAGTGCCAGGATCCTTTTGTGGAATGAAGGATAAACTGGCATGGAAAAGGGGCTCGGTGGGGTTTGTGTAGTGCTGACTTTGGAGCAGAATCAGCCTTTTTCAGACACATGATATATTTGCTTTCTAAAGTTGCTTGCATTGTCTGGGGATGAGGATTAAGGCTTAGAGTTTTTATGTTTGATCTGTCTGTGTCCAGGAGGTATTATTTATATGGCATGGGATTTAGTACACGATTCACATTTCCAGAAAGAATAAAATCATTTGTTTTCAGGGGGAAGGTTCAGCCTCTGAAGAGGCAGACTATAAAATTTTGATACATTTCTTTTGAAGGGGAAAAAAGTATATATAAGGGCTTGTACTTAGACTTGACAAGCTAATTAAATGCTGCCCAACTCTTAATTGCCTGTGTTCTGGTACAAAAGGAATGTATGAGTATTTTGTAAATCCATATTTGAACAAGCAGTTTTATTTTTAAGGTTATACATATTTTGGGGGATTTTTTGTTTGTTTTCCTTATTAGAAGTACCTTAAAAACAAAGCAAAATTTGTGTTCACAAAAGAGAAGAATACTTTCCATTGAGGAAATCAAGAGGCAAAATATTTGAAACAAAGTAATATAGTGATTAATCTTTGCACTATTAAAAGCTTAAAATATTAGAAAAATTCTCTAAAATGAAATTATAGCCTTGCAGTAACATTCTTTTCACCCAGCACTATTTCTCATTTATCAGGTTTCTGCTAATGGCCTTAGAGATTTAGAGGAAATAATCTGAGTGCTGTGCTTCCAAGGGAACTCAACTAAGTCTGCCTTTTGGATTATTGTTTTGGGATCTGTATGATTTAAAATGAATAAAACCTCCCTGTATGGCCATGATAAAGATTACATGGCTAGCACGGGGTCTTTCAACATAGAGCATTTAGGGGAATCTCAGAGTGTAAATTCCTCCAACATTTGTCATGGAATGAATTAAGGATTTGGATCTGGTCATAATGGAAAAAAAAAAATTAAAAAAAAGCTTCTGTAAAATTTTTAATAAAGAAAAGCTTTTTGTGCTCGTGCCCATACCCTAAATGAACATGTTAGGTTGGATTTTTCTGTCAACACAACGTGCTCACATTTGTCCTGTGAAAATGGAAATATTACATTGAAAAAAATACTTCTGAATTTCGTCTTCCAAATTTCAGTATAGAAAAAGGCATTTTTTTCTATCTAGCTCCAAATTGCTTTTCCAGTTAGTGATGTTTTTTGTGTGGTACCAACTCTGGGGACCATTCTCCTGGTAGGTAAGGCAGAGCTGTGAGAGCAGACTGGCCAAGAAGTGCTGAGTTAAAGCAGGAACTGGGCAGTGTGGAAAATGCAGAAGTCACTGGGAAATTCACTGTTCTTTACTGAGCAGCTAGATACATAAATAACTTCCTTAATCAGGATATTTTGGGAATATGTGTTATTTTTATATGGTGCTGCCTCCCTTGATGCCAGCCTGGGCTTTGTCTTTGATATTTTACAATATATTACGTGTTATAGAGCTCTACAGCATATTTTGGATGCATATTTTACTGTCAACAAGTGAGATATATTGGTATATTTTACTGCCCATACAGTTTACTGCAAAGTGCAGCTTTTAAATGGTGAATGTGTTGAGGATAATGAGCAACAGCTTTTTCCCCCAGGTTATTTATCAGAGGAAATTACTAAGTTTGTACAGTCTAATACTTACATATTTTCAAATATTTAACAAGCCACACGTTCTTGGGGCTGAGAAAATTAAATCATTTTCTCCAGGATAGTGAGAGAACTAAAAGCAATAAAATAGAAAATTCAGCAGTAACTGTAATCAATGTGGCTGCTGTTGTACAATACACCTTACAGAGTCATTCCAGTGTTTTGCTGTTTACATAAATGTTTCCATCCACTGTAAGTGTTGTAAACTATTTTCAGTAAATAACGTTGTTTTTGTTAGGTAACACAACTAACAGCTTTCTTTTTGAAGTGCTTAGAGTGCCATTGTTTGTGATACTAAGCAATTTCTAAATATATTTACAAACCACAAAAGCAACTTGAAAGTTTTCTTTTGATCCATTTGAAGTTTTTATTTGAAACTGTGTGAAAAATTATCATATATGACGGGTTCTTTGGCTGCAATGACAATATATTATGGAAAAGCTTGAAATGCTCTGAAAGGCTGTCTCATCGTGTTTTTGTACTACAAAAGGCTCTTGTTTCAAGCTCAGTCTCTGAGAGTTTGCCTCATCCTGTGCTTCAGCAAATTAAAGCCTACCTTTCTTTCCTTGCAATTATTTTATAATTCTTTAGGTATACAGCCTCTTGTAAAAATATATAATCTAATTTCAAGCTTAGTTTGCTTCTAATTATCTGTTTATTTGCAATTGAGGAGTTTTTTTCTCTTTACTCATGAATTTTAGGCTTTCAGAAGTAAAGAACACCTGGTATTGAGAATGGGATGCATTAATTATCAAGCCTCTAATTTACTATTTAATTTAATTTTGCTTTTTTAAAAATTATTAACATTTAATTTTGCCTCATTTTCATGACAGTCAGAAGGCAGTTTGTTTGGAGTCTGCTGTTCCCAGTGTTCAATTTGTTCTCAAAAAGTAGGCTCTGAAATGGATGGAAGCTTTATGTGTTTGTGTGTCATAAATCAATTTCTTGATAGAAGCTAGGACTAATTCTTTTCCTAGCAAGTTAAGCCTCTTGGTGTTAGTGTGGAGGGTTTTATTTGATCCTTCTGATGTGCTGCTTGTAGTCAACATTGCTGAATTCAAGATTTTGGGGATTTTTGGGGGGATTTTGTGTTGGGATTTTGGGGAATTTTTTAAATTGTTTTCTGGTGAGTGAAAGGCACAGTGTGCACAAAAATACAGTAATTTATTGCAATATTTTCCAATGTTATTGGAGACTTGGAGTTCTTTGTCCCCTAATCAATATTAAATTTTCCCACAAAAAGTGAGCTGTGAAACAGTTGAGTGACCAAATTTTGCTCAAAGCTGTTCCATATCTCTAAAGTGTAAATACAAAAATCAAATCAGTTCTTTCTCAAAGATTCCCATTGTGAAAGAAAAGCCAGAACCCGGAGGTTAATCTCTGTTTTAACCTTCTCAGTTGTAAATTTCCAGTTGTGTGGGACGTCAGGACCAACTGGTGAACAGTGGCTTTGATAAACAGAGGGACTGGGTAGAATTTCCAATCTGTCAACAAATGTGTGGTGTAAGTATTAAAAAAAACAAAGCAAAACAATAAATGACCAAACAAACTTGTGGGGATAAAGATAAAAGCCCTGAATAACTTGCTGGATCAAGCAGAGGAAATCCCTGTGCACCCAAACTTGCTCTGGGTGATGGGGTGGAGAGGAGCATCCAGGAAGGGTTTGGAACAAACCAGAGGGAGGGAACGCAGCAATTTCAGCTGTAAGACACATTTCTGGGCTGTTTCCCACATATATCAGGAAATACTGAGGGAAAACAAAGAAAAGGACTAGAATCCAGGAGTTTGAGTGTCTTTGTATTCAGCTGAACGATTTGGAGAACGGTGAATAATTTCATAGGGAAAACTTCTTAAGGGATGAACTCTGGATGACTCTGTAAGAAAAAAAATACCAGTTTGTAAATGAAACTTTGTGCAAAGATGTTTCTCCTGCCAAATCTTCATCATTAGCTCTGCTTTGGAAGAAGGTTATGAAGTCTATGTTCAAATATTCTCCCCTTTTTAGGCTTGGCAACATTAAAGGAAATTGCTTTGTAATATTTGTGAGAAATTGTATCAACCTTTTACATGATTTTGGAAAGTCAGTTCAGTTCTGCCTCTGAAAAAAGGAAAGAGAACAAGATACAGTAAAAAATATGCAAAATATGTGACTGAAAATTTTATAGAGGTAATCAGGTACTCAAAAAAACTAGGCCAGTTTTAAGACTGTAAAGTCAGTTTTGCTGAATTAAAAAACCCTTTGGTTCTAAATTCCTTGAGATTTCAGATTTTATCACTTTAGGTGTTTTTAGTAGTCACAGCTTAAATTAAAATATCTTTTTTATTTTAGCCTTCAACTCAATTAAACAGAGAGACTTACAGTTCAACAGGCCAATGTTTAAGCAAGATTTGAATGCCAATTAATGTTACAGACCCATTATCACAGATAGACTTCCAGGATTTTCTGCCATTATCCAATTTATATCTTATCATCCATTACACCAAATATTACTGCCAAGTTGTTATTTTTAATATAACCTAAAAAAATTGGATTATTTTAATTTTCAAGCATTGAAATAATTTCATTTCTCTTTAACTGATATGCTCATCATTTCCAAAATCTTGGTGATGCTTTCCCCACGCCTTTAAAGAAAAGCACTGAAAAGCAAAGCACGAAGCACACAAACCCACCTGGACTAACAGTTATCACTTTTAGCAATAAATTCTCTCTGAACAGAAGTTTCTTTCATGGTCTGCATGAACAATAATGCCTACAAGACCTGTTTTGGGTGAGAGGGGCTGATGAAAGAGAGCAGAGTCTGCATGGCACTTGAGCTAAAATGTGCCAGGCAATTTCACTTTACTCAGAACTGCATTATTTGGGACAGAAATCAGATTAGAAGAAACATGTTAATGTATTAAAACTGGCTGTGCAGGAAGACAGGAAACAAACAGAAATAAAAGACTGCTGAAGCAAAAGAGGTGACACCAATTGTGATTTTGGGTGCATTACTGGAATCTGATGTGCTGGATCATATAAATGGAATATAATGAAAATTACTAACTGGAGGAGTCATGTAAAGGTGACATTTGGAAAGGTAGTTTTATGTCAAAAGAATCCTGTTTTTTTGGCATGCAAAATGAACCTCCAGGGAAAACAGCAGTGAAATATTTGGGAAGTGGAAAAGAATGCACTGGGAAAAAGCTGGGGTATCATTTACCTGTGACTGCTAATGCTGGAGGACTCAGAAAATGAAATTGCAGGAGGTATCTGAAAATTTATGAAGTTGTGCTTAGAACTGACCTTGTAAAATAACTAAGATCAAAGGAGGGAATACACAGAAAAGAAATTAATACTCATTTCTGAAATTCCAGATTATGAGCATCCTTTGGGTATTAAGGAAATTAGCTGGAAATACCCTGCTGTACAACTGAGAATTTCATCCTGAAGAGTCACGTTTAGCTGGGAAGGTAAGCAAATATTAGAACAAAGAAAATGAAGTGACAATTTTCTGAGGACAGAGGAGTGAACCTGGTAATTAAAGATAATTAATTTTAAAAGACCCAGGCTTAGTTCACAAAAGACATTTAAAGTATAACTGGGGCAGAACACAGACGTTTAGTGTCAAGAAGTGTAATCCTTCTAATTTTTGCCTGAGTGTGAAGGGACGGCAACCAGCCAGTGCTTCCAAGTGCTCCAGGACGATTTATCTAAACCCTGGTCTGTTTTCATACACAACATTGCAACTGCTGTACCCCAACCTGGGCCTGGTTCACACCTTGCCCTGGGTGAGATCTTCTCTCCCGTTATTCCAGGTCCCTCCAGCTCCAAAGGAAAGAGCAGCTGAGCTCAAGCCATGCCTGTTTCCTGTAGTCATTGTCCCCTGCATCCATGAAATGGATCTGTGGATGACCAAAATATCAACACTCCTAAAAGAATTCAGCTCAGTCTGATAAGGTAATATGGCAGGGGGAAAAAATTATTGACAGAAAGCTGTGTACAAGATCCTAAGAAAAGCACATTGTTTTTTCTTCTCCTGGGGAAGTTGAAAGTAAGGCTGAAAGAGTTCAGAATATTCAATGGTTTCAAAAGAATTGGGATTGAATAGGGGGGTGAGTAGAGGAACATGGAAGTAGAGTAAAATCCAGGGTTGATTGTGGAAAGCAGACAGTGAAGGGAAAGGAAAACCATAATCAGCCAGACAGGTGAGGGCATTCCCAACTGGGAATCAAAGGCATCAGACAGGGAGGGAATGAGTTATGGTCAGAGCCACAGGCATCTGGTTTGGTTGCTCTCTATGCTTCCTTAGTAGTGATGACTGAATACAAGAATGAGAATTATGCAGATGTTCATGTGATTTTGACAGCAGCAACTTCCCCATTAGCTCTTGACTGAAATGTCTGATTTTGCCTGTGAGAAGAGTTGCCTGTGTGCCCAGGTTTCAGAGCTGTCATGTGTGAGACACAGTTATTCCCCTGGCTAGGAAAGGGTGAGCAACCAGTGGAGCCAGGATTCCTCACTCCCCCTTCCCCACTCATTTTCAGATATAATTATCATACTCTGCCTAATTGTGATTTCTGAGGTCTTCATTGTCTCGTGTCATTCTTTCAGAGGGAAGACTTTTAGGGTGGTATAGAGTGGCAGCAGAAATGTACATTTAAATCAGCTTTGAACCTGCCTACTGTACCTAATGTGTTATGACTAGAACATTTTATACAGAAAGAAAACACCATTGTCATACTTAGACTTTCTCAGGTATATTACCATAATCATTCATTCTAAATAAAGAGAGGGGAAATTGCTCTAGTGACAGTTATAAATGGTGAATCCTGACAGGAACTCCTTGAAGGCCTCAGCAGCACAGACCTGCTTTCCTTCATTCAGGTAGAACCATCTTGTGGTTTTTTCCTAGTTTTTTTCACCAGAAACACTGTAAATACCATTTGGAGCTGTGTAACCCCTTAAGACACAGTCATTGACATTGAGGACGTGGATTTCAGAGAAATAAATTTCAGATAAAAAAAAAAAAAACTGAAGAGACCATATATTAAACTCCAGTTAAGTTGTGGTCATGAACAATGTAATGAATTTTCTCTGGTGTGGTGATTCTGGGGTTAATTTAAGAGTAACGAGGACCTTTAATCACGTGATAATTTTCACTTTCACTGAAATATTATTCTGTATGCAGCTTGAATTATCCCTATTTAACAAACTGTGAACATGAAATAGCCACGAAGCAAAAGCAGGTGAATCCAGCCTTGAACCAACCCAGCAAGGCATTCTGAATATAATTTCAATATACCAGATTTGTGTACTCAGGACCTAAACTGTTCTGTCTTTATGGATGTGCAATGGCAAGCTGACAAGTGTTCCTGAAGTATATTCAAATTACAGCATTTCAGGAGCAAGGAAACAAACTGATTGCAGTGTCTGAACAAGGTTCAGAGCGTGGAGATCGGGCAAAATGTCACTCAGGAACTCGGATAAAACAGGCTGTTTATTTTCTGAATTGTAAATGACAACATGATTTCCTCAACAAAATATTCATGATTTCTTGGAATTACTCACAAAGGGCAGCTCGAAAGAGTATAGACTGCAAAATTATGTACCATTCATGTAAATTTTCCAGCTATTTTATTTGGGTCAGAAAGTGCAGTGCCGGAATAAAATATAATAGCAGTAAATATCAGCGGCATTTGTTGGACCATCTCGATAATTAGAGAATGTGTTCCCATGAGAGCAGAATTCCAGTAATGTATGCAAGCAGGATGTTTGAAAACAACCCTCTTAATAAATGGAGTTGACAGAAAATACACTGCAGAAGGATTATTGGCAGAGGCATGTAAAGTAAGAGATTTGGCAGCAACTTTAAGAACACAAATATGCATCACTCAAGGGAGAAGATTTCTATCCGGGGAACAAGCTGTCTTTATAAACAGGATTATACCCAGAACAAGCAGCTGAAAAACATATACAAATGCCATCAAAGAAAAAAAATGCATCCAACAGAAATGAGGGATGGAAGGAGCATTTCAGTGGCAGACTCTTCAGCCTGTTGCTCTAAATAGTTAAATGTGTACAATCAGGTTTTTATAATTTTTGAGTCCAATTGTTTATTTAATTGTTGTATTAACCAGTCACTTTGCTTCTCTCTGCCCATAACAGATGTTCATTATAAAAACTGAATACATTAAGATGATTACATTATTCAAACTCTTTGATAATTCATTTGTATTAAAACCATAAGACTCTGTTGACATTTCCCTAGGGTACATTTGGTGAGGTTAAGCAGGATAAATGTCACAGTCAGTAATTCTGTTAAGATAAAAACCTTGCAAAGGAACTACATATTATTTTTCTGCTTCATGGTCCTTAACAGCAACTTTTAGAGTTATATTTCCTTTTTAAATGATGCATTATACCTTGAAAAGTAAAATAAAAAGACCAGAAATTATGATTCTTGCTCATTTCCTCGAGAATAAATGAATAGAGGAGGCGAAATCTTAAAGAAGTAGGCATGATTTTTTTAAAAAAAGGTTTGAAAAAAAATGCTCTGTTTAAGCATAATGACCCTCATGAGATGTGGCGTGGAAGAATGTATCTTAAAAAGAATGTAAGGTGTGCATTAATTTCAATGAAAATGCTGCAAAAAATGGAGTGAGCCGTAAAATCTCAAATACAGCAAGCACAGGCATCCATATTTTAGAAATACCTGAATACAGATCATCATGTACCCGGAACTGGAGGAAAAATGAGTCTGGGATGACTTGTAGAGGTCCCTCATTTCATCCTCCTTCTCAAGCCAGGGCCAAACACTAAGATTAATTCAGCTAAAAGTGTGCTCATTCAACTCATATTAATACAATTTTGGAATTAAATTTGGGCTGGCTGTGGCCTCCTCCAGGCAAGTGGAAGAGCTGCTGGTGCTCAGGCTCCTGATCCATGGTTTCCATGGCATCCATCCCAGCTCTCCAGCTCTCTCATGAACCCTTCCCATGACACGTTAGTGGATCCCTCACTTTGGACCATCTCTTTTATACCAGGGCCCAGCACAGCATTTGCCTCTCCCAGTTTTCATCCTGGAGAATGGCAGTGCCTGTGAGTATTCCCAAACATTAACTTGGTTTATACCTTTTCATTAATCTCCAGGCTGTTGCTCAACCTTCAGTGAAATGTGATCATTGTGACACTTAATTGTTCGTGTTTCAGGTACTGAAAGTTTTTCTTCAGCCTTAATTCAAAAACAAAAAAAGATAATTAAGTACAACTTATTAAAAGAGTCATTGCAACAGCTCCAGTTGGCAATAATATTAGATGGATGTAGAGGAATGTAAAATGTTTTGCTTATTTTTTAATTCAGAAAAATTAATGAGGAGCTGCTTAATAATGAAAGTTAATTTGATACTGTTCAGCTGTAACGTGGGGTTTTTAGGTTTGATTTGGTTTTTTGTGTCTGGATCATATCTAATAACAGAATAAAAAATTAATTATAAATATTACTGATTATAAAACAAGCGACAACTTTGTAGTTGTCTTTAATTGCAATATCTTTTCCTACACTGAGGGAAACAAAGTTGGTCCTGAATAAAAATTATAATTATTAATAAAAGTTATTCATAATGCAATATTTTTGTGAAAAGAGAGCCACGGTATCAGAGGATACAAAAATGATCAACCAGAAAATCAAGAAATGGAGTAGTTGAATACTAAAAGATCCCTGGAGATGTAGTCCAACATCAAGATGCACTCACCCAGAGCAGTTTGTTTAGGGTAGGGCTGTGTGGATCTTCAAGGATGGCAACTCCACAGCTTTTCGGGCAACCTGTTTGACCACTCTCACAGGAAACACAGCGCACAAATTTAGAACCAAAACCCCTTTTTCTTATGTGCAATTTGCTGTATTTAAATTTTCACCTAATTCCTCTTGCCCTGTTTCTGGGCACCGCTGGGGAGGGTCTGGTCTGTGCTGCTCTCACGGGGTGTTTTTTGCTCGTTCCCATGACCCACCCCAAGCCCCGACTCCCCGCGGATGAGCAGTTCCAGCTCTCTCAACTTCTTGTATGGGAAATATTCCAGCCCCTCAATCCCTTCCTGGCCCCAGAATGTCCATGCCTCTCCTTTACTGGGGAGCTCCACTGCACGGAGCTCTCCAGTAGAGACTGGGAAACTTTGGAGGCTCCATATACGTTCTCTTAAATTAGTGCTTTATACTTTTAAAAGTGCTGCTTGCAGATTTTAGCTGAAACGTGCCGGTAACGTAAACCCAAATTATTCTCTGCCATAAAAATGCACTTTGCTGATATTTGGCAGTTTTATTCCTGCTCTGTCAGTTTTGGAAATGGATTTCTTTTTTATGTTTAGAGCATGCAGATGTTCAGGGATACTGGGGAAACCAAACACACTGCAAAGTTAGTGTAGGAAGGAACTTGTGATAAAGAATCTTTCACACATGACTTTTTCAAGGACACGGGGAACGCTTTAAGGACTATATTGATATTTTCAGAGTCTTAAATTAAAAATACTTGACAAATTCTGATGATCCCATGATCAAGAGGCAAAGAACTAAGTAATTTAGGTCAGGGAAAGTGATCACCGGGAAACAAGAGAAGCATCTGTTCCTACAGTAATTGCATATAACAGTTCAGATTGGGAGGAACAACTTAGTATTATTGTGAAAAACTCCTTGATATTGGGGAAAAAAGAATTCATTTTTTTTGCATGTAAAGCTTTCTCTATAGGAAGTTTTAAAAGCAAGATACTGCTGATGGCAACAGATGGTCAAAAAACCCCACAAAAGAATTTGCAGAAAACAGCAAGAAATTTAAGTCATTGCACTTAACTTTGCTAAGGAGTGTTTTAAATTTCTAAATTATTAAATTAAATCTGTTGTTTGGGTTTTGTTTTCTCTCATGCCAGAGTAGAAGGTGACTGACTAGAAACTAATTAATAATTTGGAAAATTATTCTTAATTTTAGTTGTTTTTACAGATGTCCAAATGTGAATCTCTTTCGACTATGAAATTCAACATTATCTTGTCTATTAAATTCATAAACTACCAACTGTGCAAACACAATTACTGTGATTGGTGCACTCTTCAAGTGGACTTTTTTTTTAATTTTTATTTTTCAGAATTAGTTCTTTTGTTTCCCAAAACAAGAAGACACCAGGGACTTACTTTATTTCAGACAGGTACTAACTGTGTAGGATAAGAGATTTGCTGATGGTATGGTCTGATATTAAGAAATGTTGTGTTCTCCAAATCAGAGAAGCTGCTGATGTGTTTAAATGACCCACAAAAATATCTCTGGAGCATTTCCTGTGTTTTAACTACAGAGAGAGCTTTTTTTCAAGATTGTCCTCCAAAATACCTACTGTAAACGGGTTTTTTAATAGATATAAAAAAGAAAGTGTTTAACATATTCCAAGACCTCCCACAGTATTTTCAGTGTGAACCCTAAATCCCTCTTGAAGGAAATCAGTGTTTGGAAAAAAAAAAAAAAAAGAAGATTTGCAGAGGACCTAATGACATTTTAGGAGTTAAATCTACATTGCAGATGCAGACATTGCCGTTTTGGGGGCAGTTTAATCCATGGCGGGTTTTGAATTCAATGAGTTGCACAAGTGGAGACTTTTTCTGTTCAGCTCAATCTTATGTTTCACTAAATAGAGAAATACTAACTTAGGAAGGAAAAAAGGGAGAAGGTGATACCTGCCTACTCAGAGAAGCCTGAAAGCATGGGCTTTCACTCCAACTAAAATCAAGTTTCTTATAAAGAGATTTCTTTACATATTTTCCTGTAATTTGGGAAAAGCAGGCACATGGTGTATACAAAATGTTTAGATTGTAGGGGTTTATCATCTGTGTTGAATGCACAAAGCTGCTCTGATTAAGTCTGATTTCAGTGGAGTTGTGTAATCATTACCATGATTAAATTATCAGCTTGTTTAAGTCACTGCTGTGGAAATGCTGAAAGGAGAGCATGCTACAGGCTGTTGTAAAACCTTAGCAACTTGCAGAAACCTTCCTAGCACTGAACTACCAGTGTAGGTATTTCTTGCTTTTCAAACACTTTACAGCACATTTTCAAAATGTTAACAGGAAGTTTGTAAAAACACCTCATGAATGTAGATTTTCGGCTCCACATAGATTTTCAAAAAGACAGAGAGGGAACAAGTAGATGTCCCTGACAGAGAACTTCTCATGAAAACACAGGACTCCTAGAGGGTCTGGGGGATGAGATTATTGCTAACTCAGTCTCCCCTCACAGATTTCCCTTCTTAGATTACAGAACCACTGTCCAGAGGTAAGAGCTGCTCCTTCTGTTCCACACACGTCTGTTTTCAGATCCTTGTTGTGCATGGAGATGTGGATCCTCCATTCATACCTGAGCATGGCCCTTTCTGGCACATGCTGCCTGTGGAGGTTGAGTCATGGAATGGTTTGGGTTGGAAGAAACCCTAAAGATCATCTACTTCCAACCATGGAAAAGTTTTCCAAATCTCCTGCCATGGAAAAGAAGACCTTCCACTAGACCAGGTAGCTCCAAACCTCGTCCAACCTGGCCTTGAACACTTCTGGGGTTAAATTAATCTTATTTCCATATTACTTCATTGGGGTTACACTCCACATGGCAAAAATTAACAGTAGTAATGATCCATGCCAGATTCCTAAATTCCCAGAGCTCATTCTGCTCTGCAGACTGCTTTTGTTGTAGATCAGTAGTAGGTCCCTGACTGTCAAGTAGGATGTTTTGCAGATTATTTTAATTACGCAATGAGCTTTCATGGTGAGCAAAATGAACATTGCCTTTGAAATACACTCATGCTTTGTTGCTGTTAATAACAACGGTGGTTGGAGGTTTATCTTCCAAAGAACGAAGCATTTCCCGGTGTGCATTACACAGCTTTTTATCAAAACCCTTTAGCCCAGAGGCAAAGCTGGGCTAAAGTCTTTGATATGTAGCCTGGATGGCCTGGTAGGTTACAGCAGAAAAAATAAATGCAATGATAACTACTCCACCCCCCAACCCTATATATAACTTGTGCTTAAAGGTTGTTTAATTTTAAATCTTCTTTCCGCATAAAAGCACTACAAGTTTGTCACTAACTTCTGCCTCTCTTAATAATTCATCTGCTTTGCAGTTGTGTGGGTTTAATTAGCTGCTTCTGCTTCGGTGTTCTTGTGTCATGTTGTCTTTTTCATTAGATCTCTCTCCTTCATCCGTGTTAGATGTTTGCACTTTTCCTAGCTTTAAGCAATGTGGGCTATAATTGGAATCTAAAGTTGGAACATGTCTTCAGTTACCATTTTGTTAATTCCTTTTATTTTCCTGTCAAAACCGTATGCTATCATGTATTGCCAATGAAGTGAAAGAGAAGTCAAAGGTAATCCACATCAGCTTGCTTGCTTCTAGCAAAAGTTTGTGCCTTTAGACTTGTTTTCTGTTATAAATATTCTGTGAGAGTATCCATGCTATTTTCAGTTCAGTTTTTTCATAGAGACTATACACAAGCATATTGCAGAATGCTGGAGGATTTTAATGTAAAATCAAATGTATCAATGAGAGTTTTCTCACATTCTCTGCAACTCTTTTATCACTCTTTTTCCTGTCACATATAAATGTAATTTCAATTTTTTAAGGAATATTAAGGTGGGGTTATATTAGTCTGAACAACTGAGTTTAAGTCCTGTTAAAATTGTTACATTAAAATGAGGAAAAAAGAGAACAGAAGGCAGAAGTTGCAGTCTGGAAAATGGAGAACGTGGTCAAACACAGGAAGGGCAGTCCCAGCATACAGAGAGTTTATGGAGTGCATGGAATGGGCTTTGTGTTCCCTTATGGCATTTGAAATGACTGTGGGGACTGCTTTGATTTTGAACAGCGATGCTCTGGGAAAATGCAGTTGTCTGCAAAGCTCTGTTTTTAAGGTGATAAAATTTTGGAAGATTTGAATAAAAGATGTAATGGAGGTGACACTGTTGTTTCATAACTTAAGGGCAAAATTACATTCTGCTCTGAGATGATTGGTTTCATCAGCCCTTCAGGCAAGGTCTGGACTCCTGTAAGCGTTCTTGAGGTTGAACATAGCTATAGGTGATTATTCTTCTGATTCAAAAATCAAGCAACTCGCTGAAATAGCTAGAATAATTTTAATACCCTTATTCCATTTTTTACCACTTTTCATCTGAAAACAAATAGAAAAAAATAATTTTTTTTTGTTAATCATGTGGTATTTCTAGGATTTAAACACAGTTCTGTCATAGTGATAAATACTTGGCTTCCAAAAAATGTTCATTTTCCTTGTGTGAATATGTGTTTTCAGCATAATGAAGGGCAAGTTTAAATAGGTACTGGCATGAATTTATCCATGTACAGTGAACTTTATATGTGAACTTATTCTTTATATTCAAACACGTGATTCATTGTTTTGTGTAACAAGTTTTTGTGTGGTAACTCTTTGTTATGTGTTGTAGACTGTAATTAAATAAAAAACACTGTTCAAAATATGGAAAGATTAATGAAAATCTCTGCTGCTGTCATGAGGATGACATGACCTTGTAGTTGAGAACTGAGAATGAAATGGCTGCAACAATGGAAGACAGGTTTTTGCTTTTGTTAAGGGTTGCATAGATCTGACACAGTAAATTAACAACCAGCTGATGTTCTGCAGTGCTTCTTGGAAGGGCTGTGTTTGATTTTTAAAAAGTGATTTTTTTTTTTTGTCCAAAACAACCATTAAAATGAAATTAATTGCAATGACATGCTTGCCATTGGATGGGAACTCAATCTCAGCGAGTGTTTGAGAATTCATTTTGAGTTGAAAAGGAGCTGAGCAATCAATGTCAAGTCCAGGTCCCCGGTGTCTTTGTTTGTGCAGTCACAGTCCCTCACAAGGACTTACTCATTCTCACCAGAGCTCATCACAGGGTAATTCTTTTTCTATGGTTTCCAACTTCGTCTTCTTCCAAGGCAGTGACAATTCCTACATTATATTTGATTCTAAATCTTCTCAATAACAAGTCCTATTTTGCTGAAAAAATCACCCTGAAGAGTGAATTCTTTATATTTCTGTGGGTCATCTCCGCTCTGTGTCCCCTTGATTTCCTGCACACAGTCCTTCCCCCTGTTTCAGAATCAATACAGTTGTACAATAGAATTCATGAAGGCATTTTCATCATCAGTTTCTGCTGCCAAACTGTGAACTTGCATAAAGCTTGATTTCTAATTTTTTTTTTTTTTTTTTTTTTAAGAGAATTTACTCAGATTAAGACTATGGGAAAGACTTACAGGTTAAAGAAGTTGTGCAGGATGGGGGCTTTTTTAATTTTTTAAAATGAAAATTTTAAATGGATTCTGGTTGAATTGACTGTTTCATCCTGAGATCTTTATAGATCAATTACATGAGGTAAGTTTTTGGGTCAATATTAAAATGCAAAAGATAAGATAGGCTCAGATGTAAATATCTTAATCTGCGATGTGCACACTAAGCTCTCTCAGTTAATAGTTTACCTCAGATGGACAGGAACCTATCCTGGAGCCAGCACTGAGATAAAAAATATCTCCGTACAGAAATAAGAACGCCGGAAAATAATTCTTTGCAAAATGGCTTTTCATTATTTAATCAGCTGCTTCCTAGATTTAAAACCCCAACAGGAAACAAATGTAACATAAGTTATGTTAATATATATTGCCCCATTAATGTGCTTTAAATAACATCGAGACAACCTTTTTATAGGCTATCTATGAATAAAATTAAGATGAGATTTTATTTAGGAGGAAGAATTAATCTGTTGGTGAATCAAACAAAAGACTAGGAAAAAAACACAGTTGTGTGTTGAATACAAATACAAAGAAAATGATGTGAGAAATAACAAAGGCTTATTCTGTCTTTGTTATATATTAAAGCAGAACAACAGATTGAATAAAGTTTTCACTTTTCTAAGCAGAAACTTGCAAAACAAAAAATGAAAATAGGTGGAGTAGAAGATGGAGTTTTGAAACATAGATAATTAATATTATAGTTAAAATGACGCTTTAAAAAGCACATTTAATGGTTGGGCAGTTTGGAGAATTCACTCTTCCTTCTCTTCATTAACCAAAAAAATATAAATGCATTTAAATTACACTTTTTTCAAATTTCTCACACATGTGCACACATGCACACATCATCCCAGGCCCCAAAATGTGTAAACTAAAAGCCTTTGAGAGGAGGGGCAAACATGGGGTAATTACATCATGAACTGAGGTTATAATTGGAGAATTAACCCTGATTTGCAAATGGACCAAACTTATAAAAGTGTGAAGAACCCCTGACCCAGGGTTCATCTTGGGTGGAGCCTCTCATAGGCTTTACACTCCCAAGATGTACCTTTGAAGGCCCTTCACGTAAATACCTACTTTAATTCTATTATTGCTGTCTGGCCTCCATTTTCAGGGAGCCACTTCAAAGCATCAGCAGGTTTGAGTGATCTGTGCCATTTTGGCCTCAGAACCACATTAATTCTGTCTTTCTGCCTCCCCTAAATGTAGAACTGTGACATTCACAAAAATAAACTCCTGGGTAGTCAGAGCAAACAAAACAAATACAGATATTTCTATGGATTATTTTTACAGTAAAAGAGAAGCTGTTGGAGTACATCTTGTATGGTACTTCATGTATGCATATGTGATGATTAGACAATTTTTTTTTTGTTTAACACTCTATCATTTACAAAGAGGGTTTTTTTAAATTTGATTACATACATTTTAACAAGTCTTTCTTTCAGAGGATGCCCTTTCTTAAATTTTTCTCTGATATCTCCATAAGTGTAAACCTTGATGGATTTTGAAGTTACCGTGTTAGAAATAAGGCAGCTTAACCACAAATACTGTATTGTAATGTAGGATGTGAATTCATGCCCTACTTACCTTGTCTTTACAACATGTAATGAGTAATATATATTTTGGCATGCATATCTTAATCATAAAAGTAAGATTTTAGCATCTCTTTTAGTATCTTTCAACACTTTTGTGGATTCTCCCTTATGTAACCAGCTGGTTTTTAGGGGTACATTTTCTCCAGATTTACAGCCATTGCAGTGGAGTTGTCAGGATCAGCTTTTGGGAGCAGCTGTCATTGCAGCCCTAATGGAAACTGCTGAAACATCCTCGTACATCAGGTATAAGAGGAATCGTTGATAATTTGGAATTTTAATATTTTAGAGCAGTATATTAGGTCGCACATTATTTAAAGCACTCAGATTTATGACATTTTCATGCTTTTTCTTCCGTAGCTTCCAAGTTCCCAAATGCTGCAGCTGCTGCTGGCAAACTGCGCCCGACGGGGCAAACCCCTTCCTGCTCCACAACATCCTGGGCTTGGCTGCTTCACCTCGAGCTCAGAGATCAACAAAAGCCTTGATTCCTGTCAAGGAATCTTCTATATAGATACAGAAAAAAAACAAAACATCAACCCATTGGTTAACTGGAGAAACCATGATGTGGTTAATCCAAGAAATTCTCCAGGAAGGTAAAAGAAGCTGCTGATGTTTTTCAGTTCAGACTGAGATACAACCGTTCCTCTCCAAGACTGGCACAGATGCTCTTTCTGGCCTTACCTAATAACGTTTCTTAGCATATTCAGGCAGTAATTAGTATCTTGTGTTGCCTCAATCTGTGATTATTTTCCTCATGATTTATATAGTCCAAATTTGTTGGAAGATTTTATTTATAATTGAGAAAATTAAAAAGTCTGGATTACAAGGGGCACCTGTGATTCAATTTTCTGCAGTGCAAATGGTGAGTAAATTAGTTTCTGATCCTGAAACCTTGTAAGGATGTATCGACTCTACAGAGACTTGGTTTACTTGAGCTGTAGCCAGTCCTCTGTGCTCCACATGAGTCTTTTAAAGCCTAAGATCTTATCTTGACATCTTCAATGGTCCCAAATTCTCCAGGCTCCAGTTAACTGCAAAGAAATCCTTCCTTGCTTGTTTCCTTTCCTACTTCTCAAGAATAAATAAAATAACTCTGTTTTTTTTGCTCTCCATATGGAGTTTGGAAGAAATTTAAGTGTTTTTCATGCTTGATTTTCTTAATTAGGATTGGCTTGTTTTTAAAAAGTTATTTCTCCTAAACAGTTATGATAATTCTGTTACTGAAGATGGACACTGAATTTAAGAAATGTGCTAATGAGGCTGATAAGAATTAAAAGATAATGGTTTTAATGCATTCTATGAAAAGAGAATGTATTCAACTAACTGAAGGCTTTCAAGAAATCAGAAGAAAATTTTTTAATATTGCAGAAGGTTTTTAAGTTGTTTATACACAGGAATAAAAGGTGCTATTAAACAGTTTTTCCATAGGAAACTACTGCTTAGAACTCTGCAAATTATTCAGCAGAAGCAGTCCCATTTCAGTGAAGTCCTCATTGCATGGGAAAATGAGCAAAAAATTATTAAACAATCACTGGTATTTGGGGAAGAACTTTGGGATGATGAAGTAAAGGTAACCAAGAACTTCCATTTATATCAGCAGGATTGTTTTTCACTACTGTTTCCTATTGTTCTTCACACTGTGTTTGGATAGGACAGGACCCTGTGGATCCCTTTGGAAACAGAGCTTTTTCCTGCTGTGGTGAATGCAAAGCCCAGGTAAAAGTTCAACTGTGGACAAATCAGGCATAGATCCTAACAATTAAGTGGGGTTTATTTTCATCTTTTCAATTTATAAAGTAAAAATTCTTCTGAAAGAAATTAATGTTCTGTCAAGAAAATTACTTTGAGTTCTCACACAAGCCCACAGCCCATGGCCTCCATATTTAGTGCAAATATTTCCAGCCAGATGAATGTTTTTCTTAGAATATTGACTGAGCTCTTCGTCTGTAAAAGGCTGATTTATTAAGGCTTATCTGTCTTCTTAGATTTCTTAACACATAAAATTTAAAATGTAGTGTGTCTCCTTGTTCATGTTTGCAGAACATAATAATCATATATGTTTGGCTGATTTTCAGTCTCTCTGTCCTGGTCTAACAAAAAACCTTTAATTAATATTTCATTAATGTTTGAAAGAATATTCGTCTATAGGGGGAGAAAATTCAAGTTTGGACAGCAACTTTAGCCATTATTAATCAAAATATTATTTATTGCTTTAATTAGGAGAGAATAAAAATGCGTAGAACTGTAGTTTTTGAAAATGGGATTATTCTCATACTTCCTGCTGGGGCAGGAGTTAAACACCACAGGAGTGTGGTATTGCTGCTATTCTGACTGTAGGTTTTGTCTTAATGGTAGCACTGAATGCTTTATGGGCTGCAGGGCAATCTCCCTCTGAATAATAAATCACTGTTCTTGCAGTGCCAGCTCTGACCTTTTCTGACTGAAATTGTAACACATCATCATAAAACAAGGTCAGTGTGGTGGGGAATCATCTGCCCTGGGAAGAGGTTCTACATGTGGATCCTGAAAGACTTGGCTGGCTCTGGTCAGACACAAATGGGTGACACCAACCTGACAAACTGTCCTGAACAAACAGCAATAAATCCCTGCTTTCAACAGTGCTGCTTCTGGAAATCTCTCAAGGTATGAAGGAGGCGAGGGCGTGCTGAGCATCCTCACACGTGGTGAGCATTCCCAGTGGTAAACCCACGAGGTTCTCTGCAAAGAGGAGCTGATGCCACTGATATTAATCACTGTAAATATTGAAATTAGGTCTTTCTTTAAAGATGTTGGTGGTTTTTTGCAGATCAACCTCTTTCAAAAGCTCTCCACTGCTCTACTCACAGCAGGTTTTTTTTTTTTTTTTTTTTTTTATGCAGTGAAATGTATTCTGGGCAGTTCCTGATTTCATTCTTCTCTCTGAAAATTTATTAGATTTTCATAACATTTTCATCCCCTTTTAACAGGTACTGAGTATGTGAAGTATCTTTGGATTGGATTTCTTACTGTGGAATAGTTTATTCTCTTCATGAAGTCTTTTGGTGTATGGATTTTTTACAAGGTAGTGACTGTAGTTGGTTTGTTTATTACAAATTCCAGATAATGATGGAAGTTCAGAGAAAGTACTTGAACTTTAAAAAATTAGAAATTAGTACATATCTCTGTTGGACTCCCAGACTTATTCTACAGTATTTCCACTTACCCTGACATTCATGTGTGTATGTATGCATGGATTAAAAAATATTGTATATAGTATAAAAAAAAAATCTCTGCCTTTCTTCCATGTGTGTTTATTAGTAATTTCTGTCATTTAAACCACAGTCATTAAGTTCTCTGTGCACTTTCATAGCATTGCACAGTGCTGATATATATGATCTTTATAAATTATCTATGACTTGGAGAACTCACATGTATGAGTTATGAAAAGAAGCACAGGGAAATTTTTCCTTTCCATTTTTTCCCCTGCTCTATCATGCCATGCTTGCACTTAACCTTTACTTATTTAATCCTGCTTTAGTCATAATTGCATACTCTCTACTCCATTCATTTGGCATCATTCAATTTTTGTGTGACCTTCCCATTTTTGCAGTATTGGAAAGTAATCTAACCAGATTTTCAAATGTTTCTTCTACTTGCATTATGACACAAGAATAAAAAATATCACCAAGGAAACGGTAGACTTCAGAGACAATTTATTCTTTTAAGTCAGACCAAAGTTTAATTTAGATGAAAATCCTGGAAGACATAATTCCTCACAAAGTCAGTAATGTTCTTCTCATTACCTGGTAATGATAGTCTAATTCTATCAAAAGGAATTTTTAATAATATAGCTGCATGTCTGAAACTTAACAATTGAGAATGAAGATGACACTATCCAAAAGCTTAAGAAAACACATTAACTGAACCTAGAATAAATCACCAACAAAGAACATTGTCATTTTCTCAGCTAATAATTCACCCTTCTAGCCTCATCCCAATATAGCTTTTACATTTTTAGGTAGTGTCCTCTAAGTGATGGGCACATCCAAGCCCACAGAAGGGCAACGGAGGTCACATTTGCAAGTTTTCTCTAACTTCTGATGTTCTTCCTTGTTTCCTTTGTAGCCACCAAGTGCCATTCTGTTTTTCTGTGCAGCTTTGCCATATTAAATTCTGTGTCATTAAGGATAAGATCCAATTTCTGGGGGTGGGCACAGCAACATTTGTACATTGTCCAGCCTCCTGTGTCTCACTGCAGCTGGGTGGTGACTGATTAAAGCACATCAGGCTGATCACAGCTCACCTTCTGCAGAGGAGACTTCAGGGACAACAATTTAAAAAAACTTTACTCTGAATTTGTGTTTAGATTAGTGATCTTTGCCTCTTCCTTGAGACATGGGAATACTTAAAAAAGAAACCCAAAATTCAGTCTTGCATATTCCTTAGCAGCTCGAACATGACTGGATTTCAATATTTTTGGTTTATATTTCAGTATTAATTTATCTTATTAACTTCATTTATAGGACATAAAATTTCAGCCTGAGTTATAAAAAAAAAATGTTACTCTACATACTAAAACACACTTGGAAAAACAGGGAAATATATTAAATATTTAATCTTCAGACTATCAAAGCAGTATTTGCATTTAAGCGTTTTCCCCCTTATTTCTCCTTTCTTGCCAGCAAGATATGGCAAGGAAGTTCTTGTTCTTATATGCTTTTTGATTATTCTTCCATACATTGAGTTAATAGGAAAAAGGTTGAAAGTTAACTTTTCATTTTTGGATTATTTTAATAAAGAAAATAAATTTTGTGATTCATTTTATGAGCCCTTAATAGTGTTATGCATATTGGCTACAGCTCAGAATGAAACAAATTTTCTGTAGAATCACAGAAATTTAACCTTAGAATTTAACCCATGATAAGCAGATTCTAATAATATTCATTCTAAAGAGTGACTTTTCAGATTAACTTTACATGATACCGTGCCAGGAAAATTAAAAGTAAATTTCTGCCTAGTCATTTGACTTTTTTTTAACCTGGTATCCTCACCATGTTAGGCTAAACAGTTGCTTGCCACTAATGCAGTCTCCATCCATTCATCCATCCATCCATCCATCCATCCATCCATCCATCCATCCATCCATCCATCCATCCCCTGCATGATTTAAATAACTCACAGACATCTTTTCACTAAGGGTCTGTATCCTCCTGCAAGTGGAACACTCAGCCTGTTGAGAATGTCTGTCCCTCACTTTCAAAATGGAATAATCAGAAGTAATAGGAACAAAGAAGGAAGGGTCTATTGTAATAATGATAGCACTTCTTAATAAGTGTTTTGCAGATTTGTAGATTTCTGTGATTGTGATAGCTCTTCTCATATTCATGTCTCAAGTCTTTGCTTGATCACAGAATAATTCATGAAAGAACTCAAGAGAGACAAACTACACATCTCTGAAAGGTTGCAGCCTAAACATCTGCTGAAGCCTGTAAATTTAAGTAAAACCTGCAGGACTGGTGCTGCAATCCTTCCCCTCTGTAAATTCTTATTTTTCAATAAGTTTATAGATCATGGCTGAAACACTGCATCTGTACTCACCCAGAAAACTCCTTGGATGTCTGACAGGTTTCCAAGTGGTTCATGAGACAGCACTGCTTGGAGGAAGGTGTAAAAAATGGTCCAATGGAAGGAATGATGCTCAATTGCAGTTTGTGTATAAACTTTCAAGAGGTGAAATGCTAAACCAAATATTGTATGGTGAATTATGGCCCGCCCGTGTTTTGATTGTAGTGTTAGTTCTCTGTATGTGCTTATGAAACAGTTAGCCATGGCTGAATAATTGTAAGACCACAAGAAAACAAGAAAATACAATTAGAAAAAACACTGACATCTATTGGAAATTGAAACATGACATAATTTTGGGGTTTTTTTACATGCTGTTCATCCTAATATCAACTGGTCTATTCTAGTTCTAAGCTAGGAACAGTGCATGAGATTTATCAATTAATGTATTTTGTTCTTTTCAACAGGAAAATTGTGTGTTGGTCTTGGAGTGCAAATCCCAGAGAACAACGCCTCACATTTGTAGCATGGGATTGATTTTATATGACCTGGAGTTCCTTGTAAGTTTGTTACCCTTCTTTAAAGCAGCTCCTAGGAGAGGTGCCTGGATGAGGGAGCTCTTACAGTCCTTACACAAGAGATCTCTTTCCTCACATATAAAAACAAAAATGTAATTTTTACACTCTTTGCTGTTATACACAGTGCAAGCTCCTTTTGTACTATAAAATATTCATTCTGGTCAACTTCTAACAAATAATACACGGGCCAAAATATCCAGCAATGGAAATAATTCAAGCAGTGACCTGGAAAGAGGCTTAGTTCTCAATTTCTCTGTCTTTTCCTTTGCTCAAACAGAAGTGATGCTAACTCAAAAACTATCACTTGTTTAAAGCTGTGAAAGTAGAATTAGGAGTGTGCAAAGTTTCTGTGGCAAAACTGGGCCATATTTTTTTCCTGCAACATTATAAAGGTCTGAGACAGTTGGACTAAACAGGGTTATCTGAGGGGACAGCTGAGATGATGATCACAGGAAAAGCAATCAGAGAGATTTCCAAACATCCTTGATTAGTAGAGGGCAAATACATTTTAAAGGACATAAATCTAAGAGGAAGTTGTTGTGAAAGGGAAAACTGCCTTAGTAGCAGGAGGCTTGGAACATCAACTTTGGATTTGTTATAGTTAAAAGCCCCGAGGCTCTCTGCCTAACACACATATGATATGGAGAAACGTAACAGATGCTCCACTGAGGGACCGGAATATAAATCAGTGCCGGAGCATTAATCTGTGCAGAGCTGAGCAGGGGGGGGGGTTTCTGAAGAAAAACTTCTGAATTAGAGAAGTTAAACAAATGTGATTTTCCACACATTCCACTGTGAATTGCATAAGGTTGTATAATAAAAACTGCTTCAGGAGGAAGTTATTTTGCTGACGGTAAATCTGCGTGTGGATAGCGTTGATTCAGCACGTTCCAACTGGACACAACTGGTTTTTGTAAACATCTCTACTAATTCTCCATTAGTTGCTTAATCAGTTAATTGTTTCCCTTTCTTTTATTTCTTTTTAAATATGTCTTTTTAATGTGATGACTGACAGCACATCAGTAATGGTTACTCTTCACTGCCTCCTAAATTTTTGTGTTCACAAGGCCACAAGTGAAATTTGAGAGGTTTGTAATTAAATATTAACACCTCTAAACACCATTTCTCGTGAAATTGTAGAGAAACAACATTTTTAGATAAAATCATCTCAGTCGTTAAATTCTGAAAGTCATATACAAAAAAAGAAACAATTCATTTCTGTTTTTTCACTCTTCAGCCGTGTTATGAATCTCACCTGCTGTCTTCTTTTACTCTGTTTTCTATTTTAATTTCTAGCAAAATAACTACAACTGTCACAGTCTTTGTCACTTGATGTCCAGAAATGTTACAAGAATTTGGACTTGTATCTGATATTTTTTGAGGTCTCTTAGTATTTTTGGTATCATCTCCAAGAAGTTTTACTTCTGTTTTCACCCATTGCTGGAAACTCTATATTTATTCTCTGCATCATCAGTTGAGTGTCTCTTCCTTTTTCATTTAAGTTAACTTCTCTTCCTCAAGCTAGTCTTATAAATTAGATTATAAAAAGCAATGTGCATGTTTTAGTCTTGCTTTAAGAAATGTATGTTAATTCCAAGATGTGAGTAGGGTTTGTAGATCTAAAAAAGGTGCTCTTTTGGTGTATTCATTTTCCTATGTTTTGTTCCAAAATTTTTCATAAAATTAGAAAAGAATGGGTTGATAAATTTGTGATGTTTCTGGAGTTTAAGCCTTTTCAGTTTTTGTTTGACTGCTTTGAATTGCTTGCTGAGCATGGTATTATGCTGAACGAAATGTTTAAGAATTGGCCACATTGAGTCATTCTGAGGTACAGTAACATTGGAAATGGGAGATTAATGGCTAAAATAATATACATTATACACTTTTGCTTAAGGGTGCAATGACATGAGGAAAGGTTAAGATGGAAGGATCTAAATGAAAATACATGAGTTTCACAGCTTCCTGGAAAAGAATGCCAACAGAATACTAAAAGCTGTTTCTTTTTTCTTTTTCTTTTTCTTTTTTTTTTTTTTTTTATGGACTGTGTATATT
>VXAC01003307.1:1080878-1132172 GCA_013399225.1 Rhipidura dahli | reverse complement strand
TTTTTTTTTTTTTTTTTTTTTTTTTTTTTTTTTTTTGTTTAAGGACTGTGTATATTTCTATGCATTTTTTTAGAATTAGCAAAAGCCTTTATAAAAATACCATTGGGTTTTTTTCTTGCTTGAGGTTAGAACTGGAATCTTTTACTCTGACCTTTTAAAATATGTTTCTCTTTATGTTTATGTTTAATGTTCTCTGGAGCAATAACTAAAATATATCCATTCAACTCAAATATATCCATCACAAATCCATACCTCATTAGCAGTTCTTGTCTTTGTCATATCTCATCAGTAAAATTGGCTTCTAAAATGTTTGACTGAGGGCTGAAGAATTTTCACTTTTTTCAATTTGTAGAAAGGTGGTTTCTTTTAATGTTCAAATTAACAACATGATACAAGACTGTGAAATGAAGTATAAATTTCAGACAAGATTTTGTGTTTTTAAAAAGGCTGGGTAGGAAGAAATGTCATAGCAGAACACCAGGCATTTTTAGAATGAGAAAAATCTAGGTTGGGAGGCATCTCTGGAGACCATCTGGTCCAACCTTCTGTTGAAAGGTTATCCCTGTCAGGCTGAGGCAGGAATGTTTCCAGCAAGGAAGATTCCACCACTTTTCTGCAACTTATTCCAGTATTGTTGTTGTTACTTGCCATGAACTGGTTTCTTACTCCAGACCAATATTTGCCCTGAAGCAACTGAAGTCCATTGCCTCTTGCCCTCCATCACTTC
This sequence comes from Rhipidura dahli, assembly GCA_013399225.1. Taxonomy (NCBI): domain Eukaryota; kingdom Metazoa; phylum Chordata; class Aves; order Passeriformes; family Rhipiduridae; genus Rhipidura; species Rhipidura dahli. Next base: position 1,131,445 of record VXAC01003307.1, on the reverse strand, counting down.
CAGAGTTACCTTTTAGCTACTGGAAGTTTGGGACTGGTTTTTCCCTGGGCCTTCTATGCTCTTCTTTCATCCTCCCTTCCCATGCCAGATCCTCCCAAAGTCTGATTATCTTGGTGTCTCTCTGCTGCTTTTTTTCCATTTTTCGTTGTCTCTTTGAAACTGGGCGATCAGAGCTGGACAAAGCTCTGGGCAGGGGATTTCAGGTGAGGCCTGACAAATGTCAGATGGGTTGGAATGATCACATTCCCTGATCTTTGTGTCAGTTCTCTTGCTGATGTAACCAAGATGCTGTGAACAGCCTTGCCTGACAGGGTGTATTTCTGGTCATGGTCACTGTTAAAAATAATCCCAAACTAAAACCAAACTCCCAACAGGAATGACCTCTTACTTTCTCATATCCTACAAAGTGCACCAAGGCCTGCCTTTGGAGGCATTTCCCTCTTTATGAAAAAAATCCAATTTATCTTTGTAAAGCCTCCAGAGGTTCTTATGGAAACAAGCAATGCATTTCAGAATATGGTATTTATACAGTCCCTTCACTTACACTTGATAATTAATACCCCATGCCATTGGAATTTTTTTTTTTTTTTTTTTTTGGTGGGGTGGTGAGGACTTTAAATTTCCTTTTGTGTTTGGCCAAAGAAAATGAAGATTTATTGATACAGCCTATTTACCCCCTATTGTATGTAACCTTCACACAATAATCAGTCCTGTTAGGACGATGGATCCTGAGCCTTCCACTCAAAGGTCAAAAGTGAGAAAAATTGATCATCTGTTATATACCCATATATCAAGATATATAGTCTTTCTTCAAGATGCCTCTCATTAACATTTCTAGAATAACATTCTTCTAATAGAGTTTTGTCAGCTGAAGTCTAACATCCAAACTTTTGCACCAGAATTACACCAGAATTTAAAAATTACATTTGGAAATCACAGCAAGCTATTTTTACTATGAGAGGAACCTGTTAGTTACAGAAAGAGAAATCAACCATTATGTCATTTGGAAGTTTTTACAATTAAAAGTTTTATTCCTAGAGGAACTGAAAGACAATTAAATGAAATGCTAACAACAAATTAAATGCTTTATAGGTCAGTCATCCCATTAGGTCTCTTTAGGGAAGCTGTTCTCATATAAAGCATGCCATAACCTATTTGCATAATGATTCTATCTTAACTGTGCCTTCTGCTCTTTTATGGTGTGTTGTTTATCCTAGTGCAGGGCTGATATAGTGGAATTGCAAAGAAAGTAAAAGCTGCTATTTATGGCAGACAAAACACTGCACCATTCAGATAGATTATGCAGGACAGTACCCAAACTGCAAATATGATTTAACGCCCAGAGACATTATTCTCCCCTCACTGCAGTGGCTTAATTGTTTGAATTATATATACTGTTGCCATCATTGTTTTTATAAGATTATACACACAAAAGCAGTTCCAGCCCAAGTGTGGAGAAGCTTGTGAAAGAAAACACAATGTTGCTAAAGACACTGCTAATGGTCTGAGCTTCTTTGAAAAAGCAAAACCCTTTCCCAAAGGAAAAAAAAAAAAAACACTTCTGAGAAATGCTCATCTCTGAATCACACTAAGACAAACATTCTTTCAAAACTTTGAGGGGAAGAAATGTAATGAAATGAGTCTTGATTTCTGGATTTGGATTATAGCCCAGTTGTTTGTAAAAATGGCTTTGTCTCCACGGGCAGAAAGTGAATAGCTAAAAATCTTCGTAGGCACTTGGAAAGCTCTTTTATTTAATTTTTTTAACTATACTCTTTTCAAAACATAAGGAAGCAGCATAAACAATTCTATTAGTAGTATTTTAACTCAAAACAGTCTCAATTTATTTGACCTGCTGTAGAGTGTCTAAATCTTATTTTCCTGAAACCTAATTTTGTCCCTCTGGCTTTTGTATATCCTCAGAAAACTCACAGGGAGTCTGCAAGTGCAAAGTGTCTTTGTTTCACTGTCTGAACAGGACTTCTTGGATCTCAACAGTATCAGCTGTGTGTGGAAGGCACTGGAGGCCTATTTTGCAGGCTGCAGGAGGAATTGCTGTGATAAAGCCATGGGATCAAAAGCCCTCAGGGACACAAACAACAGCCTCTTGCAGTTTGCCATCTTTAACCAATTAACTGTGGAGTCAGTCAATTGTCAGTTCCAGCACAGGGGCAGGGATTCAAGAACAGGGCTGGACCTCTCCTTTCAGCGGCAGATAACCATGAGACAGGTTTATTATCATCAAGGCTTCCCTCCTTTGTAGCAAACTGTCCTAACAAGCTCTCACAGCCCTGTGGACTGCACTGTAGCATAACTTCCATTTAGGTTTTCACAGATGTTCAAGTCTTTTAAGTAGCTGACTAATTCCTGAGAAAGTGCTGCCTTGCTCTTTGGGAACTCAGAGTGGTGGAGTTTTCAACAAGACCAGGTACTCAGGAGTTCAGAGCAGTTTCAAAAGTAGATAGCAAGTAATAACTATTTACGAGTGACTTTGCCCAGGAGAAGACCCTCAGGTTGCTAAGAAAGAGGATATTAATTCCTCTTTGTGCACTGTGTTCAGGTTAGCCTTGCTGCTCCTGGGCTGATGCAATGGAATTTAGACTCTTTAAGAAAGTTTTAAACTCCATTCTGGCGTATGTTGCAAAATTTTATTTCAAGTATCTGGGCCCTGCAGTTGGTGGTGCTGAGTTCTGTCACTTCTTGTCAGCCTGCCTGTGCCAGTGGTGATCGCATGATTAAACTGACCCCAATGATTTTACCAATGAAGACTTCAGATTTTGATCCTTAGGGAAGACTTTCCCTGGATATGAACCTGTCCTGCTTCTGGCATGAAGTCTTTTTTCTCTTTTCCTGGCCTTCTTGAGAGCATGTCGTCCACACTACAGCCAAGCATAAGTCAGTGTCAATTCCAGTTGGAAAACTTCAAGACTGGGTGCAGAAGTACCAGGCACAGCCAATGTCTCTGTTGCTGTTAGCCAAAACACAGATCTATATATGTATTTTGCCTTAGAATCACCAGGATTTGGATTTTTCTCTGTGCAAGATCTCTGGAAGTTGAGAACTACATTATACGCTTTGCTTTAATGAATTATTTCCTTCCAACAAAATGTGTATTTCTCAGCAGGAGTATGACACCAAATGTCATGAAAATGAATTAAGCAATTTCCTCCAGAGACCTGAAATAACTTCCTTCTGCTACTAAGGAATTTCAAGGAACATCCTCTGGTGGACCTTAGCAAATTAAAAAGATCACATCTGCTATTCTGGTGTCTCAGACCTTCTTTCTCTCAGCATATATTCAGTATTTATTTTCCTTCTTATAGGATGCAAATGTTTGCTATAATTTAACTTTGAAAGAAAATAAATGATGACTCTTTGTAGAATTAAAGACATGATCTGTGGATGAGGTTAGTGGATATATCTAAGGTGAAGTAAGTGGGGATTCAATCTCTGTAGACAGTGAACCTCACTTCAAGTGCATCCAAATGAGGCTTCCCTCACTTCTTTATCTCTGGCATTCCTGAAATAGGTACTGTGGGTTTATAGGTACCTCCCTGCTGTGGTCCAAACTGCTCAGTAAAGAATGGAGCACCTAACTTGCTTTTAAATGTCTCCAGAGATGGAAAGTCCTGCAACCTGTAACCCTTCCACCTGCTGGGACAGAGGCAGGGATTTTTTTCCCAATTTTCTCTAGAATGCTGGAACGTGACCCATTGTGATCTGTTTTCCTGGGTGGTGCTCAGTATCCAGATGTTTAAATCCTTTTAGAATCTTGTAAGTTCTGCAGCATACTCAGTGTTACATTTTATCCACTTTCTGTCACAGGATTCCATGTGGGGTTGTTTATGAAAGGAAATTGTGGAAAATGGGGGGGGTCCTCACCAGACCAGCAGGTGAACCTGTATTTATTAGACTGCCATGTTTCATCATCACCCTATCCCAATCCACCTTAAACTTCTGATGCAACACTTTCTCTGTGAGAATCATGGAAATTTGTAGAGAAAACTCCCATTTTAGTCTGACAAATTACAAACAGTGAGGGAAGAGTGCTCTTTGTGATCACCTCCTTGTGCTATTCAAGATAGACAGGAAATATCAAAGAGAAAACACTAAGAACTAAATTAAAAGCATAGTTTCAAAAAGCTTCTTTTACTCACCCAAAATCTAATTGTTCAGCATTCACTTATCTTCCCTAAATCCAGCATCCTTTATGCTACTGAATTTTTGCATATTTATTGAACTACTTTTGATTTCATTTTTTTCTGTGTGGGTTCTCATACACAAAACACTTGATCTTACTGCAGTAAGAAATAAAGGGCAAAAGAGGAAAACAAATTTACATATGAAGCACAGTCTGGGTCACATTCTGCTGGATTATGTGTCTTCAAAGGCTTTCTCTGGAAGTTATTACAAACAAGATTTCTTCTATGTTAGAGTGATCCAAAGTGCAATGAACACAAATTTTCTACAGCCAATTTAAAACAAGGGATGCTGGTTGAAGCTGTATTTTATGTACAATATGCTACATATTTTAGACAATTATTATTGTAAAAAACATACCGAGATTGATATAATCAGCCAATAGATTTAAAAATTGATTGTATAGCAATTAATTGTTTCCAGACTCTCTGTAACAGTACATGGCACCAAACAGAGCTCATGCATGAGATACCATTCTAGAACTATATCTAAATGCTTTAATTTGCTTAATTTGAAGACAGAAATTTGTGTTGGCACCTTAAAAATTGGTTACGCTGGTACTACAGGAGGAACATTCTGCCAGGTTTTGATTCATTGTTATTAACACTTAGCACTCAAAGCAGCACATAAAAACACCAGGCCAAATGTTGCAGATTCTCAACATTTTCCTCTGTTGGTATCAGCAGTGTCTTACCAGTTTTAACACACTTCATTAATGAACACCCCATGCCAGATGTGTCCCTGTTTAAATGCCTAAAAATAACTCTTAAGTTGTTCCCTGGCAAATGCTAAGCTGACATAAAGATGAGCTTATGGCAATAATTATATTGCTGCCTTTAAGGTTTATGTTGCACTTGCAATCGAACACACAATTTGGGATTTTTACACTGAGAATGGTCTTGAGGCTACTACCCAGGAATGGGAGAGAAAAGTTACGACATAAAGAGAGAAAGGCATATAATTAATTTTGTCTGAGAGTTATACTTAAAGCAGTGAACAGACGGGCAGTTTTTAAATCTGAAAATCCTATCGCTTGCCAGCTGTAGCATGTCACATATAACATGTCTGCCTCAAACACAGAAAAATTCCACTTGAAATGTTGGCTGGTACCAGGAATATTTTGCCAGTTCTTTTACTGTTACAGAAAGAGTAATTGCTGTATCTCATAAAATACTATGTAGGATGAGGGAGAAGCTGGTATTTAATATCTTAGTCAGGTCAGGAGAGAGAAACATAAAAAGGATTAAAATAAAACCTTACAGAAACTTCCTTCTGATGAGACATTTAACATATAAAAATCTCACTTATTGGGATGTCCATGTATATATTATATATTCATCCCTGGAGGTGATCCAGGCCAGGTAGAACAGGGCTTGGGGAGCATGGTCTGGTGGAAGGTTCCCCTGGCCATGGCAGGGGGGTTGGAATGAAGTGATTTTTACAATCCCTTCTGACCCAAACCATTCTGGGACTCTGACGTTTAACCTGTTCTGTTCTCTGTGGATGGTATGCACAATGACAGGTGTTACCCTGCTATAAAATATTATCTACTCTAGGTAGTTTTATCTGTATTTATAACATCATTCTGTGATGTTTCTGATGATGCCATTCAGTGTGTAATGCACCTTGCAAAGATGGTTTGCATTGCTGCTCTCCTGGAGTCCTCTGCCAGCACAGAAGACATTTATTGGTTTCCAAATATCAGTTTACAAAGCCAAGGAAAGAAGCAAAAGGAAGATTCATCAAATACTATCAGCTTGTGTTTGGTTATAACTTCATTACTCCTCAGAGAAAGTAGTGTAAGACCTTGTTGAGATTGTGTTGTCAATAAAATAATAATAATCTCTATTCTATATTGGCTGTGAACTTTAGGCTTTTCTATATACACAATATTTATTTGGTGAGCAATTTTTCAATTCATTAAATTGAGTGTTCCATGGTAAACACCCAAAGAGTAGGTGGCACCATTGACTGCTTTAAAATATCTGAATCAGGACTACAAAATGTAGAAAAGACTAAAATATAACCTGGGTTTGCATTTGACCTGGTTTTTTCCACTTCTATCCCAAATAAATTAGGATATCCTGTCTAGGTAGAGGAGTGATCCCCTGTCTGTGGCTGTAACAGGGTCTCTGAGGCTGTAACTTTTGAACAGGAAATTTTCTGAAAAGTGCCAGTAGCAGCATCAAAGCCTTATCTAATACTTATCTAATAGATAGGAAACTAACAATTAAATTCTTACGCAAATCACTTTATTTTCTCAACAAAGTCCCAATGTCTAAATTTAAATAAAAACCAAAAACAACCAAAGGGTTTAGACGTAGTAATTCTTTTGAGAATTAATTTGCAGTGGTTTTTGCAGGTCAAAATTGGTGGTCAAGGGTGAAAAGATTAATTCAAGAGGGAGAACCCCAACTTAATCTGCTTGCAAGTCAAGATGAAATTTTGGCAGATGCAGAGAGTCTGGCTGTCCTAATGCTTATTTGCACTCCTCATATCCCTTTCTTTGTAGCCAAGGAAGTATATTTGGAGTATATGCAATCCTTAAAAAGATTTGGGATGGAAATATAATTCTCCATGTCATCTTGTGACTCTAATACTGATGGTAGTGGTTGCAGTGAGCTACTTCTTACAGCCTATAATTCATTTCAATGTAAGTTTTTCAGGTTATTTTATATGGTCTGTTGCCCAAAAACTCTCCTTGCACATGCTTCCTATTAGCTTCCATAGAAGAGAAGGTCAGTCCATTTGTTCTTTCTCTGATGAAAATATTGGTTTTAGTGCCAGAGATCTTCATTCATTGTTGTCCAGAATAATTCTAAACATTTATTATGGCAAGCATAGCTGTAGAGATCATCCAGGCTGTTGTCTCTTTGAAATAAGAATGAGAAAACAAGTATTAGAAAAACCAAAATTTCCCTCCATGTCTTTCAATACATGAGAAAATGGGAAGAAACATCTGGAGCTGAGTGTGAATTCAAAGGTACAACCTGAAAATTCCCCTGTTGGCTCATTACACCCATTATCTGTCTTCATTTGCTGCCCTTTCCCAGCTGCATCGTTCACCATTTCCTTCTGGACCGCTGTTATTCTCTGCTTCATTGGCTGCTAATGAGTTGAGATACAGAACAGCATGTCTCCTTTCTTTATTCTTTCCTAACATTTACTGAGGGGCTGGAGGCTTGATTCTTTTTTATTTATTTTATTTATTTTTTTCTTCATTATTTGAGAGGGAGATCCAGAGACAGGAAGATGGATGACATCCAGCTCAATACTCATGGATTTCATTGTGCTTGCAGTAGAATTTTTGGAGCCAATGAAAATTATCTCGATTCTTTTAAATCTTGAAATCTATTTGCTCCTCTCCTCAATGAATCTTTTTTATACAGAGCTGTAATATATGTGGTCTCAAGATTTAAGAATGATAATGAGGGTAAATGGAACTATTCACTTTTAATCCCCGCTCTGATTATGACTGGTATGGAGAATAATGATTCACAACTTCTCTGTGTGTCCATTTCCAGACTGGCATTTTAATTATTCATAAAAAAAGGTATTTGGAAAAGACTTCTATAGAAGTGTAAGTCTTAATGTTCTAGTGGTTTGGATTTTATTCTTTACTCTTTTTAAAATTATTTTTTCCTTCCCAATTTGATTCTCACGGCAGCAAAAGAAGGAAGAAAGCAGCTTTGAAGTGTGTACTGTCTTCTAGTGTCTCCAAAATGAAAATCTCAATGAGGAAATTCACTGATTCCTTCACTGGAGTCCTTGGTATTTGCCACAAAGACAAAGCCAGTCATGTTTAAAGGTAATGAATTTTTTTAAAACTACCTAATTATATGATTGACTCTCCAAATAATCCGTAATTAACTCTGAAATTCCGTGGCTGGCATTCCAGCATGTTCAGTGTGATTAGAGGTACCTCCATGCTGCAGGAATGCCAGGTTATGAACCATGCCAGCCTTTTGAAATCCATCAGCAAAACTGACTTTTTCTGTGAACACCTTTATTTTATTCATGGAGTTTTGGAAATATTTGCAAATTTCTCCTCAGGTAAATGATTTATGGGCACATTTTTCCCTTCTATCCATAAACTTCAAAATGGGATGAAATTATTTTTGAAATGCATGTTTTCTCATGAAAGTCAATATTTATTACTTTATATTCCCTGCTTAGGAAGTGATGACATGTAGATTCTATTTGGATTATTTATCCATGTATTTTGATTTACATTGTGCTTTCCAATAGTTGTGTATAGATGTAAATGTAAACCCAAATTTTGAAGGTGTCATATAATTGCATAAAATAACAATTTTTGGGTTTGAGTGTGTTCTACTCCAAGCTTTTGGCAACTCCCAGTGCTACATGCAAATATATTTATGCAAATCTCTCTGTCATCAAGCCTAGGAACCCAGCTCTGCATTGAGAGAGAATCTGTGATGTAAAATTCACCTTCAGCTAGAAAATCAGCATTTCTGTTCACACCTGAAATTGGAGGGTTTTTTATGGTTTTTACAGCCAATGAAGGACTGTACTGTGTTTGTCTTTTAAAAAATAATGTGGGAAGGGCTTGTCCAAGGTATGACTGCCTTGACCTAAACTTTGTAACACATGGTCACAATGAGATTTCTGTTCTTCCTTCTTTTGAGGTGATTAAAAAAAAAAAAAAAATAGAAATACTGTGTCACAGCAGAGCCCAGATGGTAAAGGAGCAGAACTTGGACTTGGAGAGGAACTCTGGGAAACTTCTTCTTCCCCAGGTAGTAGCAAAATTTCTTTTATGAAAGACAAAAGAAATGAGGCAGAGAAGTCACTAACTAGAACAGATTTGACAGAGGTGTGAAATTGAGTTAAAATAAATTGAATAAAATCTGAACATGAGTACTAAGAAATAGGAAATTGTTATCATGGTGTCTGCTTAATTTACAGACTGGGGTATAGATGTGCAGCAGATCAGAAAAGGAGTTGTCTGGAAAAAATATGAAAGGCCAGGCTCAATAAAATATTTCAGAGGTAAAGTTTGAAATAATCATATTAAACCAAGTTGAAATGGCTTTAAATCTCTAAATAAAATGTATTTGCATAAAAATATGAGGAATAGTGTGGCGTGATTCCATGGGCTTATCTAAATCTAACACATGTAAGCTCAGTTTAGAACCGTGTGCTTTTGACATCTGCACTTTTTATATCTCATCAGATTACGAGGAATGCAAATAAATAAATCCATATGCTTCTCAAAATGAAAGAATCAGGGAATTCAGAGATCACTGATTTGCCATTAATTGGCAATGGCTCCATGGAGTGCAGGGCAGGATTTATCAGGGACGTGTCCTGCAGTGGTGGTGAGGTCTGGATGCCTCACAGAGATGGAAAACAATGGAAGTAATTGCCTTGGGGAAATTATTCCTCTATTCTCTGCTTCCCTTTCAGGATTATATACAAAGCTGTTTACTCAATAATAGTGGTACACCGTTTGGAATGGTCTGATGTTCCAATAAAAATTAAAAGGTTAAATAAGAGGAAAGGAAATAAGTCATTACTGGCCTTCCTTTAGTAGAATTTTTGTTTTCTTTTACTTTAATTCTGCCAATTGCAATTTGTAATCCGCCTGTGGCTGTGCTCCCAGGTCATGGCTGGATGCTTTCTCCAGTGCAGAGGGAAGCAAATATGGGATATGCTACAGCTAAAACAATAAAAATCCTTTCTAGGTCAGTCCTGAGACAACTTTCAGAAATATTTAAAAGCAACTGTGCTCAGACAACTTTTAAAATTCTATTACTCATTACCCAACGACAGACAGCACTGAGCTTAAAACATTGTAGTTGACTATTAAGCCTTACCAGAATTTCAATCATACAATGTGATAATTTTCCATCCCATTTGCCATCAATTTTCCTTTATTTAATAAACACTGCTATAATTCTGGCTTGTGTTTAGGATTTACGAGCTGCCTGTTTTATTCTAAGAGGGCATCTCACAAGTTTTGACACAGCCTTTTGGTGCCTGCCGGTGAGCATGAAAATTAAAGTGGCTTTACAGGAAAGATTTGAGTTTGTGCACTACAGCACATGTGTGGAAGTAGCTACAGATGCCTTTGTCTGTCAGTATATATGAATTGAAACTGGAGCTATTTTTTATGAAATTAAGAAAAAAAAAAAGTCCATCCAGTATCTTTCATTTCTATAGAAAAGGCTTCAAAAAAGAAGGAAGGAGCCTCATAAGCAATTTGGAAAGAGGAGAGTGCAGCAAAAATTTGTGAAAAAGCAGTTGTAGTTAATCTGTTAAGTGAGAACACGAGTGGAAGAGAGATATTTAAAGCAGGGATGATTGCCACTGTGTTATTGCAGGGCTCCTCAGAAGAAAGGCTCAGGGGCTTTAGGGATGCTCCTGAGTTCATCTGTGTCTCAGTATCCCAGTTGAGGGCAATGGGGGTGGCACCAAAATCCTGCTAAGATTTGTTTATAAGGTAGAATTGAAGGGAAAAGGAGCTCCTGAAGGGTATTTGGGCTGTTAGCAGCCATCAAGAGATGAAGATGAGAGGAGGGAATGTGTTTCATGTCCTTTCAAAGCAGCACAGATCACTGTTTAGATGGGAGAGTCTCAGTTCTGCTTCTGACCCTTGATAAGAGAGTGAATGCACGTAGCTCTTTGCTACCAAGAAAATTTAATTAAAATAACAAACCCTCAGTCTGAAAGGAAAAGTTTTTACATGAGGTTCCTTGCCCTCTCCAGGGCTGGGTTTGTGGCCATGAGAGATAAGTCATTCCACAAGATCAGCTCCAACATCATGGTTCTGCTTATGGAGATAAAATTAAAAGTCCAATTAAACACAGCCAGGAGGTGTGAAAGAAGTGACCTAATTATCTTAGACTTCCAGTGCTTTCTAACTGAAAAAAAAGAATGCACCAAGATTATCAATAATCTACCTAAAGTCAGTACAATAACAAAAGGAGAGAGATATAACCCTTTAGAAAGCAAACTCACAGAAATAAAGAATACCCAAAGGCATTAATGATAAGTTTTTATACATGAGAAAAAGGAGCAGTTTAACTTCTCTGCACATTATTTGATCTCTCAGTCAAAGAACAGGTAATTAAATCAGTGTCTTCCACTCTGTTCAGGCTTCCTTCAGCAATGTGTGTTGGCTGTGTTAAAAACAGTACTTTGCCTTGTCTCATCTGGCAAGTGAGTAGATAGTTTCAAATAGATAGTTTCAAAGTTAAAGGATAATGGAATGTGAAATTATAAAGAAAAAATATAAATGCATTTCAACCTGGCTTGCCAGTGTGTTTGAAAACATTCATTTCAGCAAATGGGAAAGATGTATCACACACTGAGAGAGAACTGCAGGTAATAACAAAAGTTAAGACATTGTAAATACAACAGTTGCCACAAAAAGCAATATATATTTGCCAATCATAGAATCGTTGCAGGCAACTTCCTTAAATCTGATTGCATATTTAAAAAAAAAAAAATTAATTGTCTTTCAGTCTTTCAGATTTTTCATTCTGTCAAAAGAAATTTCATAGCTTTTATCTCTCTGGCTACGTATAAAAAAACTTCTTCAAAAACATGTCAACCTTAAAGTTTTATGACTTCCTTGAATGCTATTCATATCCGCTAATAAGCTTAGATAAATTAAATAATTAAGAATTGTATTTGCTTTCCAGATAACCTTGCTTTTGAACAGAAGCAGTTTTTCTGTTTTGTGTGTGTAAGTCTTTTTGAATTCTCTCAGCCAGATCTTTGCAATGATTGTTGGTACACAGACAAGAGTGTATTTAAAACCCATTCAAAGTGTTCTGAAGCGGACTTTTATAATTTATTGTCTTTTAGAAACACTGCATTTTGCAACATGGTGGAAAAATGCAATAAGGAGGCAGATAAAAGCTCAGACATTAAAGACAAAAAACTACTGTAGCTTAATCTTGATGAAAGAAATACTAGATATTAAAGAAGTTTAATTTTTTTAGGGTTTTTCTCTTCATATTTAAAGTAAATTAATTGCTTAACTTCCTTGTAAGAAAAAAAACTTCTTTACATGCTATTCTTTTAAAAATTTGAATTTCTTCTGTACCAGGTTCACATCTGTGTTTATAGTCAGTTTTCTCTTGTGGAACTTTTTGGGTTGGTTTCCCAACAGCCACAAAAGGCCAAAAGTTTCTTCCTTTGTTCTAAAAGAGTTGTGGTTTGTTTGTTTAAAAATATCAGCTGTCTAAAGTGGCAAATAAGTTTAAGCTCCCAAAAATGCAGCATTCCTTAAAAGCAAGTGGCCTTAGAGGAAGGTTTGGATGGTCTTTTGGAAGCCCAGTCTCTTGAAGTTTGTTTTTCAAAAAGTCATTTTACATTCATTCAGCCTCAGTTAATGGAATTTGTTTATTTGTTCTCATTTCTGCCAGTTGAATCTGTGATCTGTGAGCTTTTAAATACTGGTGGAAAGACTCTTACTTTGTTTTCCACATCTTCTCACCCTCTTTATCTCACTTTATTATCTCTGAACGTCAGCTCATCACCTCTGTATCCCTTAAAGGCTTCCATTGAGTCCCAAGCCAGGTTCTTGACCTACCCCTGGATCTTTCTGCTTTCTGTGGAGTTGTCATCATGAGGCTTATTTTAATTTTCACTGATCTACTCACTGTTAATTAACACTGAAATTCAGAGCCCTGGCGCCTTTTATTTTCGTATGCAGAAGTGAATGCTCCCATCACTATTTATCCTGGAAAATGAACAACTCTGAAAAAAGAGCCTAAGCAGCCAAAAATAATCTATATAAAATATGCATTGAGTCAGAAGAGGGAAGAAAATCAATAGAGTTCTAATAAATTCTGTTAGCCCAAGGGCATCAGTGACTTGCAGTGTAAGCCAATGCATTAAGTGCTTTGTTTTGACAATTTACTTACAAATAAATTTATATTTTCTCAGCCCTAGTAAAGGAGAACTAAAAACTCCAGCTTTGGCATATAGATCTCCCCTTTAACCTCAGCCTGCTGTAGATATGCAAACCTGTGGCTGTTTAACAAATGCCTTCTTTCAGCATCTCTGATCTGCTGCAAACACGAGGAAAGCTGTATGCAGATGGACATCAAAGTTTTGGCAAATTGAGGTGGAAGAAATGGTGGAGAAAATAAGTGAAAAACAAACAGAGTTTGTTCAAAAAATGGCTGTATCTGCCACTGACAGATTTGGCACGCAAAATCAAGATTTCAAGCCAGCAGTGAGCTATTTTATAACTACTAAGATATGTATCCCTAGTTAGCATACTGAAACATGGTTAAAAACTACTGATTGAACTGTGTTTTTAGAGCAATTAATTCAGAGTTCTATTTATGTCCACAAAAAAAATGTGAATTTGATGGGTTTTCATCAGGCTCCAGGAAAAATATTTTACTTTTTTCAAAAAGAGTTACAGTTATGCCTTTCAAATCAGGAAATTTTTTCTATCTTTTCGTGCCATTTGTCATTTCATCAGCCATTGTTTATAAAGTGCAGTTTTAGGAAGGAAGAAAACAATGTTTGCTCATAGTTGCAGACAATTTTCAAAGCAGCCCCAGCTTCAGCTTTTCATACAGAGTGGATATGGAGTAAAACAGCAAATTGCCTAAAAAAAAAAAAAAAATAGCTATAAAAGCAAATAGCCCACACAATCAAATAGGAAGTGTCTGGCAGTGTTTTTCTGTTGATGGCTTTTTGATAGTTCTGATGAGTTTTGATAGTTTTGGTCAGTCAGTCCCTGCCAGGGAAAGTAGAACCACAGAACAGTTTGGGTTGAAAGGGACCCTAAAGCTCATCCAGTGCCACCCCATGGGCAGGGACACCTCCCACTGTCCCAGGCTGCTCCCAGCCCCAATGTCCAGCCTGGCCTTGGGCACTGCGAGGGATCCAGGGGCAGCCACAGCTGCTCTGGGCACCCTGTGCCATCTCCCTTGACCTGCTGGCCACACTCCTTCGATGCAGCCCAGGACATGGAGGTTTCTGGGATCCAGCACCCCTGGCCAGGTCATGTTGAGCTTCTCATGCACCAAACATCCCCAAGTCCTTCTCCTCAGAGCTGCTCTCAATCCCTTCTCCCCCCAGTCTGTGCTGGGGACTGCCCTGACCCAGCTGCAGCATCCTGAACTCAGCCTTCTCCAGCTCCATGAGGTTTGCCCAGCCCCCTCTGGACCCATCCCTTCCCTCCAGGTGTGACCACCCCACCCAGCCTGGGGCTGCTGCTGAGGGCTCCATCACACTGTCCCTGTCACAAAAGGAGATGTTAAACGAGTCTGTATTTGTGTCTCACTGTGCCTTAAGCACAAACAGCTCATTGCAGACAGTCTGACTTGATGATCAGGGTATCAGGAATCCTTTAATTGTAAATTAATTTACAGTGTCAGCCTGTCAGTGTCATCTGTGTCACCACCAACACTTCCCGAGGTTTGCCAGTAGCAGTGGGGCTGCTGTTGTGCTCATTTACCTCAGCAGCCTTCAACTTACTGACAAAAAGTTTTTAAAAGTGATTTATTTTGCCATGTCTTGCTTCCACTGATAAAATAATTTAAGAAGTCCAGGTTAACTTAAAATTTCATGATTAGACACAGTTGGGAATTCTCAAGTTAAATTCATTTTGATTAGTTTCACAGTTATGCCTTTTGTTTTCATGAATATATAAATATATAAAATTATATATATATGTAATATATATAAGTTATATAAAATATGTATATCTAATATATATATATATAACTATAGAAATGTTATGTATAGGTCTATAAATTTGAATATGTTCTTTCTTTATACATTTATGAAGTTCATTGATTAAAAAAAACCTGCTACTGTTCACCCAGGAGTGGCCACTCTGCAGTAACTCAGGTGTGATGCCACACTGCAATTCAGAGGTTTTTCTCTGGCTGAAAACATCTCTGTTGATATCATTCCTTTATCTACAGTTTCAGTCTAGGGAAAAGAATCACTGAAGATGCAGCTGAATTTCTCATTTTAACCTTTCCTAGGAAGCCCCTTTTTTGCTGACATTTATTCTGTTTTGGGAAGAACTCTGGAGTTCTTTGGGATGATGCACAGGTGGGGTTGAAGAACAAAAGGATGTGATTTATGTTTGCTGCCTGGAGCCAGAGTGACTCCAAACAAGAGCAGCATTGAAATGACAAGGAAATGCACAACTTGCTCTCGTCAAGCAGTGTGGGTGTGTGGGAAGTTGACAAGGCATAAACTGTGAAGTGGTATCCCTTTTAACCAATGTAGAACTAATGCACATTGATATAGCAAGAAGGATAAGAGTCTTCCAGGAAGTGAAATTGCAAGAATTATGTAGAATTTTTGGATATTAATCCTACTTTTCTGTTACAAACTGTACTGGATTATTTTACTTCAATGATGAGAGAGTTTGAACTAAACTTTTTTTTTTTTTTTTTTGACAAAGAGTTATGGAGACTAATAAGGAAAAAAATCATTTAGAAATTGTATATTTAAGTGTTGTTACAGCCATAGTTGTCATTGTATTAGTATTCAGCCTGTGAAAGAGAAAATAAATTCATTCAAAATGCTTTTAGGTTGAGCCTGTCAGAAAAGCCACAGGAAGTCGGGAGCCAATATCCCATTAAAATACATATTTCTTCCATTTTTATAAAGGCAAAAACTCTACATATAAAGACATGTGAAGACAGTCAAACTTGAATTATTTATGGGGATTAAATTAATAAACCTTTAATTCTGAAGTAATGGATAAATCATAAGAGATATTATTAGACCAAGGTTCATGATTTTTTCCAAGTGCCATAAATTCTCCAAGTTTCTGATGTAATTAATGTAACACCTGACTAATAAGTTTGAGGACTGTGTTTTCACATTGTTCATTTGCTGCTGCATGGGTGTTATGTGGGATTTTAACTGGTCTTACTGGACACTGCTCACACTTAAAGATAAAAATGATGAGCTAGAGAACCAAAAACTGAGAAATTAAGACATTTTTAAGCTCACGTTGCTACCTAAGTCTTCAGCTCATAACTTTACAGTGCTCACCATGGTGGGTAACAGCAGGCACTGGGGGTACTTTAGAGGTGCACTGTGAGAAATGTTTTCAATATACAACTATTTTCTTAAAGAAAGTTTCATATGTTATTTACTATGCAAATTAAAAAAGGAATTACGCGTATAAGATTCATCAAAATTTCAGCAATTTACAAACAAGTAAGTATTTACCTAAGGAAATTGTCTCTTGTGTGTGCTATATGCAGTGGAATAGAACAATTAAGGTTTGCAGATTTTATAAGTTTTTTGTACTTAAAAAGAATAGTAGGAGGTGGTAAAAATAATTAGGAAAATAATAACCAATTTGGAGTATTTGTCCCTAATTTCTTTAACTGCAACACACATTTCAGCCTCAGCTGCCAAGCTTTATGGCCAAGCATAGTGATTTTAATCACAACTTAAATTCTGACTTATTAAAGTTCTTCTAGCTTTACACAATAACCTTTAATCATTAAAATTTAGTTCACTGCTTTCTGTTAACAGAAGTTTGTTTTCAGTATATAAACAGCATTTGCTGGATGTGAATATGTAGAAACTCTTTTCTTTTACAGGAATGTGTCTTAGCAACCATGTCCCCTTGATTCCTTTGGGCACACAGGGGAAAGAAATTAAAGTTTCTTTTCTAATTAACATAATGCAGTTAGTCCAGATTGATGAAGGGGTGGCTGTACATCTGCCACTGAGGGAATAAACCAAATATGTCAATTTGGATAAAAAAAGTAAACATTCCTTGTTCAGCACAGAATTTCAGATTAATTGTCAGCACAATAATTATGGAAGTGTAATTAATGTTTAGGCTCGGAAGCCGCTCGAGTAACAAGAAAGCCCAAATACAAATCTGTGGTGTTGTCAACATTTGTGCAAGTGCAGGAATTTTAAGGGTGCTGTTACATATAATTAAGTCAGCAAGCTGCCTGCTTATCAGCTGAGTGAAATGATTAATGGGTCTGACCCTGGTAAATTTTTGACAGTCATCTCCTGTGAGTGTAACAAGGCTGCTCTGTGGGCCGGGGGATTTCGATTGCGTGTTCTCTTGTCAGTTGTGTCTTTGCTTTCACCTTGCTATGCAGGCATCTTCCCCATCTCAGGCTCACAATTTCAGCTAAAAAGGCAGTTGTTAAAGTGATCATCATTAGATATGTTCTTAGTGCAATTATGTTGTGCAGACTGAAATATGGAATATTTGTTTCAGTGCAAGCTCCAATTTTTAGTATTTTTGCTTCAGATTGAATTTGTACCCTGGAAAGAATTTCAGTTCCAGGTTTTATTTCCATTTGCTTTTTCAAAATACAAAAAGTGTTATTTCATTTCTGTTGAAGTAATATTTAAGCCTGGGACTGAGGATTTATATTCATTTGTTTGTAAATCACATTTGTTAAAGGTGGCAGTGGGAGAAGTAAAAAGAAGGGATGCAGGTGGGGATTCCACTTTGTGAGAGCACAGCAGAGGAGCATTGCAGGGGGCTCAGCTGAAGGGCTTTTCTGAAGAGGTGTATTTCTTTCTTTAAATTGAAAGAAATGAATGAGGCTGAATCATCCAGGCGCACTCAGAGAGCTCAAGATGAACGTGGAGTATTTTTTGTTTCATTGTAAGCCCAGAAAACTAGGAATAAAAGTTTTGGAAGACCAGAAATCTTGAGAGAAAAAAGTTGTGCCTATTCTGTTTGAAATGCATCTTGCATTTCTGTTTAAACATGATTTTTTTTTGTAAAAAATTAGTGTTTCAAAGATGAAAGCCAAAGTCTCAGAAATATGAAAATGTGAAATAAATGACACTAATTGAATCTTACTTTTTCCTTTCAGAGACTGCCTTTAGTCCACATGTCAGCCACAATTAGGTCCTCTGGAATCCAAGGACTTGCTTCTGAGGGCACTCCACTTTGATCAGCTCCCAGACAAGTGCTTCCCTGGATGTAAAAGACTTCAGCTGGCTGCAGAGTCTGGCTCACTTTGCAGCTCTCAAAGGCAGCCCAGACAGCACAGAAAATCTTCCTGTGTTGGAGGTTTTTTCACTGGCCACAGCACAACGTACAGCTCATCAGTCCTTGCGTTTTGGGTGCAGGAGGATGCCAGGTTACGTTTTGCCTTGTGTCCAAACTGAATTTTTACTCTGAAATTCGGCCTTACTTTGGCAAAACTCTTTTATATTTTCAGATTCTGAGAGTTTGTTTTTAAGTATTCAACAAGTAACATTTACAATTTTACAGTAATTTCCCAGATGTGAGAAAAACAACAGTGACTTTGGGTTATTGAATTGGATTTAGTGTTTGAAATTTGAGAGAGAGGCAGATGCTGCATTGGTTTTACCAGTGGTGATTTTGGTAGGGTGTTGGGTAGTTTTGGTATTGCTTAGGGCACCCTCTGCCCTTCTACACTGACCTTTCCTGACACTTGAGGTCTTGTGCTGGTCCTGGTAGGAAAGAGCAGCCTGAGATGTCCCTCTGAAGGTCCCCATGTAAGGAAATAAAGGTGCCCTGGTGCTGCTGGGGCTGGGGAAGGTTTGGTGATCCACTCTGAATTACATTAAATGCAGTGCAGAGGGCACAGCTTCAGGGGGAAAGATAAAACACAAAACTATATTTGGATTCTTTCTTTTCAGTTAGTAAACTGTGTTTCTTTCAACATTATTCAAATATTTGCATGAGAGCAATAGATAACATTCAAGCAGAACGAGGTAAGTTGTTGATGCCTCTGAAAGAGCTCAGTTGCTGTCGTCCTTCTCAGCATGAACAGAGAAATTCCATCTGTGAACCTTCCCAAACAATCCTTCCATTCACGTTTAAGAAACTGAATCACTTCTCCTTGCATTTCAGATTTGAAATGTGAACTGAAATGTGTTTCTGCAGATAATAAACAGCAACAATGAGCACTATAAATAATTTAGTCGGCAACTCTGACAGACTTGTTCCTGGAAGCGAAGGTGATGCAAGGATATGCCATTTGAGATAAGCTATAGGAACACCCACACCTGGTTGAGTTAACTTCATCATAGTCCCAGGAATAACTCAGGAAGTGCTTTGTCTCTTCCAAAAGAAAGCTGCATTCTTGACTACACAAGAAATCATATAAATGCATTTAATCTTTTATTCACATAGTGGCTGGGTGTCAGACGCTGTCATTCACATCTCTGGGAAGCTGTTTGGGACATTCCACTCTGTCATTTATGTGTCACTTTAGCCCCAAATTACTTTGAATATGTTTGTTTTGTTTTGTTTGTTTGTTTTATCCTAACAGCACTCCTTCCAACAGGTTTATGCTTCTATCTCCCTGTCTATTGCTTATCTAAAATGCCATATGCCAATGTATAAATGGTGCTAAATTCCCACCCATTAATGCACACAGATATACATTCCTTCCTGGCTGTGTTCTCAGAAGGATGCCTGTTATTGTAATTGCCCCCAAAAATGCAATAAAGAATAACCATGTCAACAGCAATCAAAATGCTGGGATGTATCTGGGAGAGAGTTCGCCAAAATTTTTCTTTTGAATAAGTTTTTTGTTGTATGCCAGGCATATACAGTGAAATGAGAAATGTATAGAAAACTGTACAGGTAGAAAAAAAATCCTTGCCAGTCCTGTGTTGGGTTTTTTGCACATATTCAGCACCACTTTTTCTTGCATTTTCTACTTTTAAATTTTACCAGGCTATGCAGTCCACAGTTTGCAACAGCATAGCCTGAAATTCTAAAAAAAATATACTAAGTGTAGCACTACTAATTTAAGGATATCATCCACTGATTTCCAGGTAACATACATGATAATATCTAGTTTGATTTTTTTAAATGAAAATGATATTAAAACCAGCCAGCAAGGAACAGAGCAGTGTTTTCTGAGCTGATGCCAGTCCCCAGTGCCACTACAATGGGACAACCACATTGTCCTTCCCCTCCATCTGTGACTGTCTTCAGAAGAAAATAATCCCATTATTATCAGTTAATTCTTGCAGTGCAGACAAGCTGTTAACAGAGAGGATCAAAGCCAGGCCATAACTGAGACCTTCTTCATATTTCATAGCTGGACAGAATCTGACTGAAACTCACAAACAAGTTTATTTACCAGGTAAGCCCAAGGTGATGCTTGGTGTGCCCACCCTGAGGTCACCCTGGCCATGAAGGAGCATGAACTGATAGATGATAATAACCCAGCTGATAATAACCAAAGTAAAAGAGATAAGGGATAAAGTAGTAGAGCCAAGGCCTTTGTGTTCAGCACCTCGTTGTTCTTCGAAACTGAAAAGGAAAAATGAGATTTTTATTTTCTTTTTTCTAAAAAAATGTAAGAAGTGGTTAAGAGAAAATACAAAATAAAATTTGAATTAAAAAAAATCTCCAGATGGTCATTAAATATGTTAAATGGCAGGCTGCTTTCAGCCCACCAGGCACCGAGTTTACAATTCTAATAACATCTTAAAATGAAAAAGATAAAGTCTCACAAAAAGAGGCTGTTAACTTTGATGGTGCTTAATCCAGATAACTTTTAGAATACCCATTAATGTGCAGAGATACAAAACATATATTTAGCACCACAATAGTTCTCTCCTGAAGGGCCCTCATGCAGGCACTGCCAGATTTTTTTGTTCTCTCTTGCATGCAGGTGCTTAAAAAGAGAAAGCTTCAAAGGAAGAAACAGAACAAACACTTAAAACAGTGATTTATAGAAAAAAATTGAAATTATGAATGTTAAAAAGACAGAAGAGTAGGGAAACCAGAATTTGGAGAGGTAGTTCCATTTGCAGTCTAAGCTTTGCCATACAAAGCATATTGCTGCAGGCAAATGCTATTAACATTTGATATAAATGCCATATACACATTAATAATATTTTATCATTCAATACAGTAAGTCCTTCTCAAATAATGTGAATTTTACAGTAATTTACTAATACATCCAATTTAAATGGAGTGGCTTGGAAAGTCCATATTCATTTTGGGACAGTTAGATATGTATATATGGGTTTGATGTTATAGAAATAAGTATTATCTTGTTTAATTTATGTTTCCAGACACTGAAAACAGAATAAAGTAAATTTACTTTATTTGAAGGATCTGGGTGTGCAGAGTTCAATATCCTGGACTGGAAAACTTCCTCTTCTAAAAGCCCTCAAGTATTTATAGCACTGTTTCAACTCAAGCCTCATTTTCTGTGAAGCACTTTTAGGGTACTCAGTTTATATGGAATTCTAATTCCAATGTTAAGGCAATATAACCTTCCAGATTTAGCTATTTAATAAGATTTTTATATTGTTTTAAGAGACCTGTATCACTTTTACAGTGCATTTAAAGCAGATTTGCTCATTTCTTTGATTTCACACGCTTGATATGATTGCAAATTTCTCATACAACCCTCACAACTAATTCACATTTTTCTGTTTTCATACGGCGACTCAGTTCTAAGAAGTTGAGAAAAGTATTGAATACTTGAGTGGTGGGTTTTTTTTGATCAGACAGTTAAGACCTGTGCTGTATTTTGGAATATTTCCCCCCCTGTGTGCTCTCTCTCAGGTTTC
The DNA here is from genome assembly GCA_013399225.1 of Rhipidura dahli. Lineage (NCBI taxonomy): Eukaryota > Metazoa > Chordata > Aves > Passeriformes > Rhipiduridae > Rhipidura > Rhipidura dahli. The sequence continues at coordinate 1,109,719 of VXAC01003307.1, read as the reverse complement.
AGTGCAGGCAGCTCAGCCTTGGCAGCGATGCACAGAGTGAGGAATTGACCCAGCCCGGGGCGTGTGTCTGTCTGTCCTTCCCGGGGGGAGCAGCACGGCTGGAAGTCAAATCTGGAATGTGCAGAGGAACCCAAGGAGACCCAAAACGTTCAATAAGGATCAGCACGACAGCCCCCAGCTGAGAACAGCCTTTGATCCATGGTGTAAATGTGTATCAGCTTCTACTAATACAAATTAGGAAAATTATTGAGTAATAGCAAGGAAACAAACGTGATCAATTACTTTCAATGATTTCAGTCCAGTGCCCACATTCTTTTGTTTTCTCTCCTTGTTTCATTCATCTCACACCACCCAATTGAGCTCCTTGGTATAAGTGGTCATCCTGCAATTATTAATTAACTCCTTTTTTCACTGATTTTCAAAATTATGTCAGAACCACAAAGAAAAATTGGTGACAGAATTAGGAATTTCACTTTAGTGTGGAAAGGCAATTTTTATACCCCTTATGCAAATAGCCTTAGAAGTCTCAAGTAAAAAATCACTGGTAATCAATGAACTAGAGGAATAAAATCCTGTTACAAGTGAGTTCTTTTTGAACAGCAATTTCCAAGGAGAAGGGATGAATTATTCTGCTGATATTAAAGATAATGCAGAAGAATCTTTTAAAAATGCAGGCAGATCTTTTTGTGTCGACAGAATTTTCTCTAGTGGAATCCTGGGAAAAGGGAAAAATAAAAAATTAAAAGGTAACTCTACGTCTTCTTTACAAATAAGCTGTTAATTTTTTTTCCTATGTCTTCCCACACCCCTTTGCCAAAATCATTCCTGTTGCTCAGGCTTTGCTGTGTGTCAGGACAGAGTACCTGCATCAGTGAGAGGGGCAATTTAGTGAGCAGCTAATGCTGATAACAGAAATTTCCATCTGGAAGCAAAGTAAACCAAGGATCATGGAAATAGGAGGAAGTCCTTATTGAAGAAAATGCTCAGTTCTTCATGGTTGAAAAACAGGTGAATAGTACATTAGAGGCATTGCTCTCTCCTGGGAAAAGCTGGAAACATATTCCAGAGCTTTGCACTCACCATTGTGTTTGTTTGGAGTTCCAGACCAAAGGGGGAAGAAATGGCTTGAGAAATAAAATGGCGAGAAACTCTTCACTCCACTGAGAAATCCATTTCTCAAAATTCAGCACCTTCTATGCTGAAACCATATTGTCATGAAGTATTGCTTCCTTTTTGGAGGAAGCAACTGAATACCTTGCAAAAAGTGCATGAGAGTGGATATTTGAGCATGCACAGGTGTGGTACCTGGCTTCAGTAGTAACTTTAAAATGGCTCAGCAGATGCCTGTGCTTCTGAGCTGGATTGCTGCCAAGGAAGAAACCTCATTCCTCTGAATTCACTCTGTATGAAGAGATGACTGGCAATTACTCTGACCACAGTGAAAGTAAACTGGAATTAACCTAAACTAAATCAATCTGAAACATCTAAACACAGGTAAATGCACTTACCTTCTTCCCTAAACAAATGGCAATAACATAACATGCAGCCTTGTTACTAATTAAGAGATCCAACAGTCAATCTTTGGCCATTCTGTTCAATTAAAAGAAAAAAAATAAATGATTGTGGACACACAGTTCTCAGAGCTGAGGTTTCTGGAGGAAAGCCAGGCTGCAGGTCCGGCACTCGAGAATCAGGTACAGAATGTCCATAAGAAACGTGTATCTGGATTCTGGTTTTAGCTGATAAAAGCAACAAGGAAGCTCTACAGAGCACTGCCCTACAGCAGTGCCCAGTGCAGAGCAGAAACAAACACAGGCCAGTAAATAAATTATAGAAGATGGAGATCAGTGGAGACCAACAATGGATAAAGAATCCAGCAAAACATAGGTTGGAGAAATGCTTTCTTCCTCTTTACTTTTTAAAGTAGAGTAACTTGTGAGTACTTTCTCACTGTTCTATCTCTGATTTTCAAGAAGGTCTGATGATTTGAAAGCAGAAACTGATGTGGTGATTGAAAAACTTGATTCTAAAGCACAGTGCAGCAGTTCTTGAGAATCTGCTCCTCTGAAACTTCAGATTTATTAGCTGAGATGTCTTCTGTGCTTTATATTAATGCTGATATTAAAGTAGGTACAAAATTGCACAGTTACATGCTTACACAAATTTTAAATTGATTTCTAGTTTCCACGACGTTCACAAGTGCTGATAGCATTTCTGTTGCAAAGTTTTTGTCACAAATGAAAGCATAAATTATTTGATACAAAGTTAAAATGCAAGGATACAAAATTGCAACTTTGGCATCATTTAGTGTTACCTTAAAACTTAACAAACATTAAGAGGATGTCATTAAAGCGAATTCTGATTTATTCCACTTTCACAGTCAGCTTCATTGAGAACACAGTCTTTTATAATTACTGTTTCTTGCAAGTGTAATGTGAGCTCACAGCCTTGCAGTGATGGCAGATGAAGGAAGGTATGAACTCCTTCCCAAAGTTAGCATACAATTTTGAAGGTTTCCTTTCTTACTAAAAGTTCACATTTTTCAATTGTCGTATACTTGGTTTTCATTTTCAAGTAGGAAACATGTCAAATACAGCTTGCTTTTTTTAGAATTCACCAGGGCTTAGATGAAGCCTAATTTATTTCAGCAGCTGAAACTTGTCCTCTTAGTCAAGTTTCATCATTTTCAGATAATGAAATCTTGCAGCAGTCCCATATTAGACTGGGAAGCAAAGTGTTTTGTAGCTTAACTTTCAGGGTTGTGGTTATCACCTCAAAGAGGGAGGAAATTTTGCTTATCTGAAGCAGTCACATGTTGAGATTCCAACAGAAAAGGCACGAACCATGAGGGAATTATGGAAATAGCAAACAATACTTCCATGTCCTACACTGGGACTAAGCCAGTCTACCTTAGCCCTTTGAAAGGGAGGCCAGAACTTGAAATTTATGTTTAGATAAATATATAGGACATCTTTTAAAGTCTTCCAGTCCATCAGGAAGTGTCCAAACCCTAATCCTGCTAAGGGAGCAGCATTTGTGGCAGTAACACCCCCCAGCCCAGGCACCACTGCCCTCTGCTCATCCCCTGCTCACTGCCACGCTCTCCTATTGTTGGAAAATTGAATTGGCCCCTCAGTATGAATCAAATATGTGCAGATAAATGTTTGATATCCTGCCTCCAGTAGTGGCTAACCAGAAATATCCCCTAACACCTCAAGGCCAATCTGCAGAGCTGGATGTGGGATTACACCTTCCTGCTGCCTGTGGGGCTGAGTCCTGCCCTGCTGCACGAGACCAAATCAATCTCCTCCTAAGCAGTGTTATTTCAGATATTGCTGGTGGTCAATTATGCAGCCCCTCTCAAATTCCCCTCTGGGCTGTTGTACTGCAGAAGTGATTATTTCCTGTTGGGTGTTATCTGACTGCTAACTATAAATCTTAGTGAATAACCACTTGTTTTCCCGTTCTGACAGATGCTCCCAGGGAATGCTTGTTAAGGGAAGAAGGACTCCTGTCTGCATCTGGTGCAGTCAGCCCCAAAGTAGATTAAACACTAAACAGTGCTGGCCAGAATTTGCATCCTGATGCTCACAGGTAACCATGCCCTTGTGATGAGAGATGCATGGGAAGGAACCATTTCAGTCTGCTGTGCTCACAGTCCGTGAGGATTCTGCTGCCTCCACCCGACAGATCAGTCTGATTTAGAACTGTGCTGTGTCATTCATTACCCCAGTAATTGTGAAGGGGAAAAAATAATAGTTCCAGGGCTTGTTCTTCATAAAATGATCTTGCCAGTGGCTATGGTAAAACATTTGATATGGTAATGAAACATGGAAGGTTCTGTCATTCTTTGTTCTGCATCTTATTATGCTTATTACAATTGAGAAGAAAAGAATATAGGAAATTATGTGAAAGGCATTTCCACTCTTATCTGAATTATTTTAATATCTGAATTGAGATGTTTTTAGAACTCCCCCTTTTCTGATAGATAAACTTCCTATTTACTGGTGGCTCAGGGTCACCCTTTGGTGAGAGCTGGGCCTGGTTAGACTGGAAAAGAATGAGAGAGGTGATTTCATCAATCCCTACAAATATCTCCAAGAGGTGACAGAGGGTGGTGCCCAGGGACAGGACAAGGAGAAAAGGCCAGAAACTAAAACACAAGAAGTTCCACCTCAGCACGAGGAAGAACTTCTTTCCATGGAGGGGGCAGAGCTCTGGAACAGCTGCCCAGGGAGGCTGGGGGGTGTCCCTCCCTGGAGACATCCAAACCCACCTGGACATGTTCCTGTGTCAGCTGCTCCAGGGGGGTTGGAATGGATGAGAGCCAGAGGTCCCGTCCAACCCTTCAGACCCTAACAATTCTGTGTTTCTGTGAAAACAGTAATTATTTATGTGTAAGAATCTATAAAATGATGGAACCACGCTGTGCTGTCTTAAAGAAATTGTTCATCTTATCAATAATTCTGCCAGCTCTCTGCCAATTTGCTCTGTCAGTTTTCTTTTCCTTTGATCAAAGCCAGAAAAGAACTTATTAGAAGAAAGGCAGACTCTGCCTGATGCAGAGCTTGCTGAAGGGGAAAAGGACTTTTGTGTAATTACTCCTTTTACATAAAAACAACAGCAAAAAAACCCTTGACAGTTGTTATCCTTTCCCTGCTACTGGACAATCCTTAGTAATCCTCAAATATCACTCCTGTGCCTCAGGCCTGCCTGCTGGGTGACTGTCACTCATTTGGGTGATCAGAAAATGGCCAGGGTCTCGTTCCATGGCAGATTGATGAGGAGGTGTCCAAAGGAAGGGGGGGCTCCTCCGTGTCCATAACATACAGCACACACAGAGCTAAATCAGCCCCAGCCTGCTCTGGCATTGCCTGTGCCTCCACACTGGTTTGTTACACACAATCCTGTCTGTGTTGTTTGCTCTCCTTCTCCTTCTCCTTCTCCTTCTCCTTCTCCTTCTCCTTCTCCTTCTCCTTCTCCTTCTCCTTCTCCTTCTCCTTCTCCTTCTCCTTCTCCTTCTCCTTCTCCTTCTCCTTCTCCTTCTCCCCTCCCCTTTTCCCTTTTCCCTTTTCCCTTTTCCCTTTTCCCTTTTCCCTTTTCCCTTTTCCCTTTTCCCTTTTCCCTTTCTGTGTGTTTCTCCCTGCCACTCCTTGATATCTCTGCCAGGCTAGTGAAGCTGTTTTCTAGACAGAAATATCATAAACTCAGTACATAATGTTTGGTATTTTTTCAGAGGAACTACTTTTATTTCATTTCCCCAGCCTCAGGGTCATCAGCTGTGGATTTCTTTTACTGAGGTTGGTTTTCATTGCAGAAAAATAGCAATTAATAGCAAGATACTGTATTTTGCTAGAAAGTACCACCACTTTCCCTGTGAAGGGGAATGGAGATGAGTGATTGTATAATGAACAGAAGAAAAATGCAGGAGTAATGAGGAGGGGATGTGAGGGGTGACTGCTGCTCTGTCCTGGGTTTGAATCCCCCAAGTTGGACTTTGAGAAGCTGAGTAACACAATGCTGGCTGGGAGATGAGGAGCAGCAGCTCAGCTTCCTTCTCAGTTTTATGCAGATGGCAGAACAGAAAAATAAAGGGGAAGTCAGGGTATTTTGAATATATTGAAGTTTACTGCATCTTCATAAAAGTAGGACAAATATGAAAAGGAGGAAAAGTGCTCCACTTGCATATTTGGGTTTAACCAAGCAGCTCTGCCCCGTTTCTTTGCTGCAATTTGAAACCTGATGTTTTAATAATCAGTTGATGCTTATCATTTAATTATTAATTTATTAGTTAATGCTTTTTTTCAACTTTTGATTCAGCCCAAGTATATATCAAAATATTAGTAGTACACACATTTTCTTGATCACAAATAAAATTTGTGACACCACGCTGATCCATAGCAGTGTATTAAATAATTCATAATCACAATACAGACATCTAATAATTTTATAGAGCAGTTAGGCTTTAATGGAGAATCAAAATGCTTTATTCTTTCAAAGGTTAACGCAAACTGGGGATGAGTAGTGTAGATGCCAACCCCAGAGTGTTTTCACTTACATGGGTACTTAATAATTTTTTCCTCTATTAGGAATAGAAAAAAAATCCTGTCTCCCCTCCAGTTTGGTTTTTCTTGATCTGTTATTCAGATTTTGCACCTTAATCCACGAAGGTTAATCTGGTTTGCATCTTATAATGTATTTATTTAGTAATTTCTTGCACGGAGTTGCTGAGTTTATATTGTTTGCTCTGGAGCAAAATGCCAAAAATTCTAATGGCGAGTGAGTTTTATCTCTGTTACAGAGAAAATGCACAGTCCTCAATGCTGTAAAATAATGAAGATGAAATTTGGCATTCTTTGCTTTTAGTAATCTGCAGTCTATCATTTCTGTGAATGAGAACAGACAATTCTTTCTTTACTATTTAATCAAATAGCTAAAGGTGTTAAAACTAGAATAAGTTAAGGACTTTTAAAAGACTCTGAAAACACAATAATTTCAAGATAGCCAAGATTAATTATTCTTTAATTATATTCAGTATGCTAAGACTAAAGCACAGACATTTGGGTTGCAAAAGGTGGGTAGGGATCTACAGAAAAGAAACCTATTGATAAAGATTAATTTGCAACATGGAGAGGGAAAGATGAGGTGACCAATTGTGTCACAGTGGATGCAGAGAGGAAAGCGAACTCTGTGAGTAAGAATGGGAACAATTTGTGGTTTTATAAAGGGATACAGAGAGAGTTGACTACACCAGATTTAGATTTGCAGAAAAATCTATAGAATTAAAAGAAAAAAGTCAAATCAGTCTGTAAAGACAGTGAGAACTTTGTGTGAGTTGTTTTTGGTTTTTTGGTTTTGTTCAATGTAAAAGATTGTTTCTCCTAAAAAACCTTAAAACAATGTGTATCAAGACTTACCCTGAGGAGACTGAACCCTTTTACATTGCAAGGTTTACTCAGGGTGCCACAACCTTGCTCTGACCACCTGAGAACTGCATTATAATGTACAGCATCTGATCCTATAGGTGAATATGAGTAATAAAACCCAGGGCTCATAAACTCCCTCAGACCAGGCACCTGTGCTGCATTTTAATGCCCTCTCTCCACTTTCTGTATCATTAAACCTGACACACCAAATTTTATTCCCTTTAGCAGTGTTGTTAGGTTGAATGCCTACTAAATATGAACCCTAAGTGAAGATGACTTCACCTTGGTGCTGAGCTTTCTTTGCTTCAATTACCTCTGGTACTTGCCTTGCTTCAATTAACTTTGCAGGATCTGTGAAAAGGTCTCCCTATTATTGTGAGATATTTTTCTAAGGAAGGAAAAATATATTTGGGAGTACACAGTGATACAGAAATGAGTTTAAAGAAATGGCATTTTTGGCAGGTAGAAGCAGGTAAAGGTCAGATTTAAGTAATAATAATTGTTATAATCTATTTATAGTCCCTCTTTTGAACCTCATTCTTTTGCTTAACCAGCTACAGACTCTCTCAGTGCAGAAATACCTTTTTCTGTTCTACTTCCTGTGCTCCTTATTTATTTGAATCCTACCTCAAACTTCTCAAGGCAGCAATGAAGTCATTTCAACAGCAAAATTACTGTGTGATTCCTGCTCCAGACATCTCATACCTGACAGTGGACAGGTATTTCAATATTGCCTTGTCTCACATCAGGCAGCAGTAAGGAATTAGGCCTGGAATATGGACAGAGCAGCTTTCAAGTGCCAACTGCCAAAAGCTGAGCCTGCAAGGGATCCAAGCAAACAGAGGCTGAAGGAAATTAGCAGTTAACCTGTTTGCTGCTGAGGTGTTACAGCAATGCTTCCTGAATCCTTAAAAAAGAATGGATTCTGTCATTTTGTATTCATTTTAAACCTCTGTGGCCAGCTGATTTCAAACTATTTGATCTCCAGGCTTGGCTAACTTGCTGCTGTCCATCCCAGCAGGAATTCTGATCACAAATCATGGTTTTGGATGTGAAAGCCAGTAATGGGGGAATTTGGGAAATGCAACTAAGAAGCCAAAATTGTTTATAAACTAGCATTCAAAGGCTGGTTTAGAAGGATACCTTCTAAGCTACCTTGAGATCTGGACATTTGTTTTCCAGTGGGAAAGTACAAGATTGGGCTCATACAGAATGTGAAACAATTAGAATGAGCAATAAGCAGAAACACCAAATGTCCATGGTCAAACCTCAGCCCGTGATTGTCTCCAGAGTAAATGTTCATTGGAACTGGCACATCTCAGAGGAGAGCTTGATAGAAACAATGCCAAACACTCAGACAGATATTGGAAATATCTAACAAAATGTTGATTTACAGTTTGAAGGAAGAGGTCTCTCATTTTACCAAATTTCTTATCCTTGCAAAGTTTAAAAGTTTAAAAACTTGTGCTGATTTGTCTCTTGATCTCTGTCTTTTTAATCAACAAATAATCTAAATAAAGATGTTGCTTGTTTTTCTAATAATAATGTTTTCTTTATAGCTTATTAATTAGCAGGTCCCTCGCTATTAATCAAACCATAAGTCACTTCAGTGCTTTTTTTCTTTAAAATTCTTTATCTTTTCCTGGTATTATGTATGAGACTAAACTCCTTAAATTAACCTGAAAGTAGTAATTCCTCAGTTAGATTTTTTAGGTAATAGTGACTTTTTTGATTAAATGGCATGTCAATGCTTTCTGATTAGTTGCTAATATATTATTTATGCTTTTTTATTATTATTTCAAAAGCTGGTCTGCACACAGAAGATATCAAGAAAAAAAAGTATTAATAATTTTTCTTTTCCTTTCTAGATATGCAGAGTTTTGGCAATCAGTAGCTGAGTAAGATCTTGTCCTGCTCCTATTCCAAGTTTTAACAATTTGTCTCACAGCTTCAGTTAATCAGCAACAGCTTTGAAAAGAGTTTTCTCCTCACTTTTAGAGCTCTGTGTTTCTGTGGAATACTTCTGATCAAATACTCCTTTCCCAGAGTGGAAAGCTCTTGCTTTCCCCACTGAATGCTGAGCATTTGTTCTCTGTGGTAAACACTCAGTTGGCCTCTGTGCTTTGGTTTGCTGCATTTCCCTTGTTAGAGCACAGAAAACTTGGGAAAAGAAAGTTTCTGAGTGGATCTGAATGCATGGCCCAGCTTCCTCCCCTGCAATATCACACACAAAATCAGGGTTTGCCCTGCTGGAAATCAGCCTGGTGAGGATTCTCTCTTTGGTGGCACAGGACAGCTTTCACTCCGTTGTTGATGAGTTTTGACCCCGACTGAAAATCAGCAATTCTTCTTTAGTTTATTACATTTTCACCCAATTTAGAAAAAAAAAAATGCTTTGAGGGTGGACATCCCTTTAGAGAGACAATAGCCAAGTATGTGACAGATGTTTGTTCATCACTGGGATGCTGAGCTTCATGAACAGCCTGGGGCAGCTGTGTGAGCCCATTGCCACACCAGCCATGGCCCTGGCAGGACCAGGTCACTGCTGCTCACCCGTCCTTAATTAAACCATTCTGTCTTCTATGTCAGAAATCTCCAGAAAGATAAATTAACTGAATTTTTTAGGATCACAGCTGACATATTCTGCTGTTTAAACTATTTCCACTGTTAAAATTACACTCGTGTAAACCTCTTACAGCTGCTCAACTCCTACCTTAAACAATTATAACCCTTTTGGTTTCAGTTTGATTTTTCTTCTTCATCAGATTAAGCTGAGGAATGAGGTCTTGGTAAATGCAGCATTTTCCATTGGATGTTTTAAAGGGTAAAGAGTTGGTCTGTAAACACTCCTCAGTTCTGTATATAACCCAGGTTGTCTTGATGGAAAATGTAAAAAAAAAAAAAATTAATTTTCTTTTTCTAGATTTTTTTTTTTGGCTGAGAATATCTGTTGTTGTGTCATGTTCTTTCCTTGCATCTCAGGGATTGGCTAGAATTACTTTTTTGAACAATAGCAATGAATAGCAGAATAACTATGAGTATTAGTTAAAAAAATACAAATTTTATGTGATATTTTATGCTTCTATCATCATTATTCTATCCCATTTTTGTAGTGATACTCTGTGCTATTACCTCGCTTGATGAGATCTGTGTTTTGTTTTTCCCTCAAGGTGAGCTTTACACATTTTTATATTTCTAATGCAGAGCCATGAAACATGAAACAACGTTCAAGCCAGTTGGCTGCACATAAACAACTGGGATTCCAAGGGATGACATCTGCCAGGAGCTCCAAGATTTGTGATTGGTTTTTTTTTTCAAAGTCAGTGTTCCCAAACTCTCTCAAGAACGTTTGGGAATGTGCTCTGTAGGTTGTTTGGCACATTGCTTGCTTTTTCTTACCGAGTTGCAGTTTTCCTCATAAATCTAAATAGCCTGCTAATGATTTGTGTGGCTTGTAATTGGTTCTGTATTTTATGGAAGAATTTATTGTCACTGTAGTGTAATGCAATTATTAATTGGTGTGTGTGCTAATCTTTGTCAGTCTTGCATTTGGTTGCCTTCACATTTCCGAAACCATTTCTTGTGCTCGGCTGAAGCAGAACATGGGCTTGTGTTTGAAAATGTGACCTCTCTGGAGCAGAGCTGGCTCTGCCTCTCAGGCCAATTAGCATTCAGCAGAACATCCCTAAATGGACACTGTACAAGGTATCAACTGGTGAAGGAACAACTGTTTTCCCTCCCGTGCTCGGAAAGATCAACCTTGTAATTAACGTGCTCAAGTAGCTGTGGTCTGAGATAAGAAAAGTCAATCCAAACCTGTGTTAATAGTTTCAGCTTCAATTAATTTTCATCAGAACTGTCAAATACCCCCCAGTGGCCCAAAAGCTGCTGGAAGATGGCTGTCTGTGTGTTTTGTAATGAATGGGTCAGGTGGAGAAATGGAGGGGTGAGAGTGAGGTGCAGAACCCTCTATGGCAATATAATCACCCTATGGCCCAGCTCACAAAATGCTCAGCAAAGATGTCAACCACTGATCAAAGCTGGGGCAAAATAGGTAGGAAGGTGACAATATTCCATTTGTTTGTTTGTCCTACAGATTTTTCTGGTAGGTTGTTTTTCTGGCATGAAGAGTCATCAGCAAGGCAAGGGAAAGGGTCCCATCCTGCCTCCAACCTTGCTGTCAGTGGTCATTAGAGAAAAGAGAAACTGCAGAAAGTGCAATTCTTGGTTTATGTCTCTAAACTTCATTCTCTGCTTATCCAAATGCTTAGAAGAAAGAAAATAAGCAGCAGTAAGAGAAAGCCTGCTCATATATGAGCATGATTTTTCTCCCCTAATGGCAGATGGAGTATCTTAATAATGTGAAAAACTCACAGCACTGAAATATTGCACTGAATTTTCATGACACAGAGCCAGCCTATGTAAAATCAGATGTGGCTCAAACACAGGGAGCTTTAAGCTAGATGAATGAATCCTCTTCCTGCAACAAGTGAAAGCAAATTGTACTAGGTCTTTAACTAAGATAAATTATACAGACTTTTGAAATTTAGAAAATATAACATGCAAATGTGTGTAAGTTGCCATGTTCAGCCAGGGCAGAAGTCCTGTTATGAAAGAAGCAGGTTTTTTGCCCCATAACCTTTCTGTTTTTCCAGTGGTTCTAAATCAGGTCCCCAGGATCAGTCTTCAAGGTCAGTGGCTTATTCATTAAGTGCAGAGAGCCTTGGCCTCTTCTGAGTTACTTAAATTCCCTGTGCTCTGGGCCACTGGTTTTAGTCTTAGTTCTCTTTCATTTTTAAATTTGGCCAAAGTTAATGTAACAAGCTGGACGTGTTAGCAGCTTTTTATTTCCCTCCCCACTTTCTTACTTAATATGGGAGCTCATCCTTTCAGCCTGACAGATCACCTGCATGATTGCTGGAGTATTAAGCCCTAACTCTGTCATTAGCTTTCAGCAGGTCAAGAACATGGGTTGCACAGCAGGCAGAGTGCAAAGCCTGCAAAAAATGATTTTTTTTATATTCTTTTTGATATTGCTATTTATATCTGTTAATACAAAAAGGACAGGCCTCTAAAGTTACTCTTCAGAATACAGCTGACACCATTAAAAATCCCTGAGCTCCAGCTATTAGGTTGATGGGAAAAGTGTTTCAACGAAAGAATATGGATGAAGTGTTGTGTGATTAAAGACTAAATTCATAGAAAACATAATTTCTATCATTCTGTCAACTGTAGGCCAAGTAAGAAACTTCAGTAATTCTGAAAAATGGTATTTGCTCGATTCCTCTTAATAAATACTTGAGCTTCTTTAACATCTCTTATCTCAGCATGTTTTTCAAGTTTAAATTGTGTCCTTCGGTTCCCCTCCCCAGCAGGTCAGTCATTATTTCCTGTAAAACAAGCGAAGAAGCTCAGGAAAATACACATTATTTTCCTCAATAATACACATATTATTCATTATGAACGAATGACAGAGGCAGAAATAATATCCTGCTGCTCTGGCTGCTGCACTGCTACATTTCCTGGCTTGTAGTGCCATGGGAAGGGAGATCAACACTTTGTCAGAGTGACTAAGCAGTTGGAGGTGCTGTGTTAATGTGGCAATATCTCCTAGGATTTGGGTTCACTTGACAATTACATTCAATTAGAAAACACCACTAAGTGACTTCTCAAGGTTGTGATTTAGCTTGGTGTGGTTTCCAAGTGAAGAAAAGCCCTGGAGGAGATGCTATTAATTGTACTCTTCACTGCAGTGCCCAAGGAGCAGCCAAGGTCAGCGCCAGCTGCCCAGACACTCTGCAGGTGAGTGACCAGGAGCTGCTTCAGCTGAAATAGCTCAGAATCTGAGTGGACAAGTGGCAAATGTCATTTTATGGAGGGAGGGACAGAGTCAGAGAGGAGTTTCTCCAAACAGAAGTATAAGGTGATGCCAAGGACAAAGATTTAGGGCAAAACATGTGAGCAAAGCTCTGATTGTTCTTTCTTTGTCACATCAAAGAATTCCTGTTCTCATGGAAGTGTAGATGCCCCATGCAATGGTCCCTCAAGTTCTTCTTGCTCTGTCTGGTCTTCTTACTCTTTAGTTTCCTTGTACTTCTTTTTTTCAAAAATGAAAGGTGTTTCAAAGCCTCAGATGCTCACAGAAATAACCTACCTGTAAGTGCTATTGGTCCAATTTGTGTGTGTGGGTGGCTGTGTTGTGTGTTTTTAGCTGTTACTAAGATCAGGTTGAAGAGAGATCAGGCAACTAAAGAACAAAACACAATTTTTGAGTGAGACATCACCTTAAGATAACATACCTCTGCCTCGTAGCTTGACCGTATTTTGTAGTATCCTAAATCTAACTTTTCAAAGCCTCTTATTCTAACAGGAAGGAAAGAAGACAGCTCTTAGTTCTGTAACTCTACATTGAGATTTTATTTCTTTTCCAATACTGAACAGCTTTCCAAGCAGCTGAGCCAAGAGAACAAGTGAGTCAAGTGTTCAGATTAGCCTGTAAACTGCAGGCTGCAGGAAGCCATGGAAAGAACCAGAATTATTTGCTTTGTTCTGAAGCTTCCTTCCCCAAGGGCCCATTGCCCACTCTCCAAGGCAAGAGTCTCTTAAGCAGATCTTCCCTCTGATCTGGTCTTAAAGACAGAGCTTTAATTCAGCCAGGAAATTGGAAATATATTTCAAGTGTTTGGTTAGAGGAAAAAGCTTTAAATATCCACCCCATAGTAGTTGATCAAGTTTCCCCTTTTTTGAAATCTGATACGAAAAATACTTATCATTAAATATCAGACAAATAGTGAAGAAAAAAGAAGTGGTTGGAGGTCATTATATATTTTTTTCAGAAGTATTCCCATAGAATATCTCTTGAGAATTGCTGGAGATACAGCAAGATGATATTTTCAACATAAGAACCCCAGATGTAGATTTCTTTTAAGAACAATTTTTGTTGTTCATATGGATGTGGGATTGGAATTCTTCCCTGAGTTGCCTCCCCCTGGATGCCCTCAACAATGCTCTTTGTGTGTTTAATGGAACTGTCTGACCCTGGCCTTGAAGTCCATGCAGTCGGTTCACTGCTAATAGCAAATTATTAATGAACCTACCTATGATATATACAATAATTGGAAAAAAATTTGTGATGTCTGAAGTCATGCATGCTATCCCAGGTTTAGCTAGAATAATTCTGCACCTGAATTTTATTTAATTTGTCAGAAACAAAACTCCATCCTGTTGAAAGAAGATTTCCCAAGTGCCTCAGTGCACACTTAGTGAAGTAGTTCAAGGTCAAAGCTCTGCCTTAACAAAAGCAGAATTTTTTGTTTATTAAAAATGTTCATGTTTTAAACAAATCAACAATCTGGGGTCTCCACACAGATTAAATTTATTTTTGTAATTAAAAGTAATTTTCTTGGATAAAAACAGCCTAACAGCACCATCTTCTGACAAACTCCAATTTCTGCACTAACCTTGAAAAGCACTTTTAATCCTCTGCATACGTATTTTGGTTGCTGCCACAAATAAAACAGGGGCTCTAGGGGAAATAAATGCAAGTGTAATCCCATGTATCCTAACAGAAGACTGGCTGAGTCATGAGCAGCCACTTACTGTCCAATTTCTTCTCTTTTAAAACAGTGAGAGAATTTCATTCAACTGCAATTTTACCTCAAACTGTTGTTGAAATGTTGTCTGCAAAAACATTTTATCAGTATATTCCTGTCAAATATTTGGAACGATGTAATTTTTATGTAATTTGAACAGCTGACAATTCCACCAACCTCAGATATCCTGTTACTTTATTATGAGAGCAGAAATATTATTATATATGTCCCATTTTCTTACCCAGTGTCGCTGCATTTATGCAACCAAAATTGCTGCCAGTTTCGCAGCGAAAAGCAAAAAATAAATGAATATTGATGATTTTAATACATTTGTGCTCCATTTAGGGCAACAGTGCTGTTAGGTGATGGTATTTTGACAGTGGTGCTTTTGCTCGTGGTTGTGTTTTGTTATCTGTGAGTTCCTGCACTTGTTCACGTCCCATGAAGTCACAGATCATCCCGCAGAGGCAAAACTGAGGTGCCTGCACGTTCCCAGACACCAAAACCAGCCTCCTGATCATCCATTTTGCCAGGGCTCGTGGCTCTTATCTCTGGCTCTCCGAGCTGGTGAGTGGCTCGTACACAACATTGCTCCCTATCAACTGGAGCTCACTGCCTGCTCCTCCACATGTTTGTTCCTCATGTTGCATTTTCCTGGTCTTAAAATCAAGAGTCAAACACGGTTAGAAGGGAAAAAGGGATTTTCCCTTGGGATTTATTTTAAGGATCCTCAGGTGCACCATGCCCAGGTCAAATGCCCCTCCCTGCACCCCGCAGTGCCCACCCACAATAGATCTGGGATCCCATTAGAGGTGTTACTAATTAGCACATCTATCAAAGATTCCCCAGTGAGAGGTTCCAGTGAGCCCCCCTCCCCAAGGAACCTTCCCCTGGATGGTTCTGTCTCAGTTTCCAAAATGTGTTCTGGAGAGGCCCTTGGGCTCTGGGCACACTGATCCCTCACTGTGAAGCTGCTGAAATGTTCAGTCTCCCAGCCTGACAAACAAGTCCAAGAATGTCAGTAAAAAGCACCAAGAATACAGAAGTTGTAAAAAGGTATAACAGGGGTATGAAAGAAAGGAAAAAATTCATCCTGGCATCACTCACAGGAAACACTATGAAGACCAATGGACTTCTGACTGCTTCCTTATTTTACTTTGGGATTGCTACACCACCTGTTCTCCCCATTTAACTCCCTAAAATGACAACCAACCCTTCTGGATATCCCTTGTTCTTAGGTTTGGTTCACCTTAAACTCAGTTTCAGTCTTTTTTCTTGAAACTCCACTGTAGTTTGGGCTCAAACTTTCCATCAGATCTCATATTTCCCAGTCAAAATCCACTCACACTGTGCAATGTGAGTAATCATTTATGCTACAGATGTTCATATTTTATAAGTTAAATTTTGAGTAGAATAAGCCAGTGGTGTTATATGGAAGGGTGCTTTATACATGTTAAAAGGTAAGGGATTTACACTCTGGAAAGTTTGTTTACCTGCTCTGTTAAAACAAGTTGTTTTTTTCATTTGACACAGTAAGCTCCTGGAATATAAATGTCATGTAGAAATATTAGACACACTTTTGCTGGTGTAATAGATGCAGCTATAATGAATGTTTATCAAGTTTTGATAGAGAATCATCCACTCTTTTAAAAGAAAGTGATAATAAACACAGGCCTGAAACAATTTATGGCACAGCAACTTTGCCTCTCAAGGGAACCAGCTCTATTTCATATCATTGCAAGTAATTTGTGAACGAACACATTCACATTAGAAACCTGCAAAGGATATTTTTAGGTAATCACTGTTTTCATATGTATTCATGAGTTTCAGCCAGATAACTAATCCCTGCACTCCTGAATTACATATTCACACGTTTAAATGTTAGTTGTATCACCACTGCCTTAATGAGGAAATATATGCTTCACACAGCTGTAATGCCTAGAAGCTTGAAGCAGGAATAACTAAAAATATTCAAAGTCTGTCATCATGGAATGAGTGTGTTAATTAGAGATTGAATGAGAGAAAAAGTAAAATTTTCAGTCCTAAATTAAGACTTGAGAAATGAGACACTCTACTGCATTTTCAGACTAAAAGGTAAGGAACTTTGTTGGAGGAAAGTGGAAATGAAAATTTGTTATTATTTTGGTGACTGTATTCCAATATTATCAGATGTCTGAGGTTTGATGCACTGGAGCAAAGCTTATATACACAGACCCTTAGAGATCTAAAAAATATGGCAGTAAAAACCTCATATTTTAATTCTGGAATGAAAGTTTAGGAATATTTTCAAGTCATTGCACTGAAACTTGAAGACAGTAATGCCTCGCTGTTGCAGCTGTGTACTTTGGAAAGGTATTGATTTATTGTATTGATTTTACTTCCAGAAAAAAGTGTGTAGTTCTGGAAGAAAGCAGAGCCTGACATTCCTAAGTGCACTCCATTTTCATATATACGTACCAAGGGAGGAGAGCTCTGGTTATAGAAGTCAATTCAATTCCAGCTATCTGTCATTCAGCTTACAAATAATTCTGTTCTATTTTGAGAAGTCAGAAGTTAGGTAGTATGTTACATTTGATTTTAAAAGGGTATTAAGAGCAAAATATTGATGGCCATTTAAATACATTTGTATTTTTTTTTTCCCTTGTGTACGGTACAAAAATCTATAATTTTGAGGAATATTTGCTAAAGCTGGCCCAAGTCTCAGAATGTCTGATAGTTATCCTTGAATGAACTCAAAGGAGGAAGGCTCAGGGTGTGAGGGCAGCCTTTGAGGAGAAGGGCTCGGGGGTGCCCATTGGCGAGGAGCTCACCATGACCCAGCAGCAAGGAGCTCCCCCAGCTCAGGCAGGGCACCAGCTGGGAGGGTCCAACACAAAGAGGAGATGGAGCTGCTGGAGCAAGCCCAGAGCAGGGCCACGAGGATTCTCCAGGGGCTGGAGCCCACCTTCCATGGAGCTGGGCTGAGAGAGCCGGGGGCATTCAGCCTGGAGGGGAGAAGGCTCCAGGGAGACTGCTGGAATTAAGAAGAAATTCCTGGGTGTGAGGGTGGGCAGGCCCTGGCACAGGGTGCCCAGAGGAGCTGGGGCTGCCCCTGGATCCCTGCAAGTGTCCAAGGCCAGGCTGGACATTGGGGCTGGGAGCAGCCTGGGACAGTGGAAAGTGTCCCTGCCCATGGCAGGGTTGGAATGAGATGATGGGAGGGAAGAAAGGGGTTTTTTACATAGATGTAGGTTTGCCTGAGAAAATGAGAGCAAAGTGTGACGTCTTGGAAACATTTAAAGAATAACAACTCAGGTAAAACAAGCTAGAAATAAATAAGACTGGATGAGATTACATTATACCATAATAATGCATCTCATTTCTTCTAGGTATTTCATTTATTCTAAACCACTCTATTTGCTTTCTTTTTATTTCCCCTTGCTACTTTCTCGCCTGTTAATACTTGCATGAAATGCAAGTAAAACAAAACACATAAATCAATAGACCTAATTATAAAAGACAAGAGTAGGTTGTATTTATTTCCACAGTTGGAGCCTGAGACTTTCAAGTTTGACATGTTTTCTGACGATTTATTTGTTCACATCTTCTAAAAAATGTAAGATCTCCACCGAGACATTTAAAGAAAAAAAAAATCTAAGAAATTACGTGTTTCTGAGTTTCTTTGCAATGATTACAAATACAGTGTGAGTTAAACTGTGTGAGAAAAAGAAACCAAACAAAACCCAAACTTGTTTTGTTACTGGAAACAAAAAAAATCCCATTCTTTGTATTTAGATTTGAGGAACAGGGAAAAAAAGAGAAAAAAAATTATGTGTGAAAGATGGCATTGTCATTTAAAGTAATTAAATGGAATAATCTCAACCTGTCACTTCTCTTTATTCTTCATTATAGGATGGCTTTTCCTACTTATTTCTTCAACCAAGGTAGTACTTTAATAGTAAATGTTTGAGCTGCATCTTTCCTGGTGAGATTTGAGCCTCCAAGCCATGGTTGATCCATGATTGCATCAGGGATGCAGATCTGGATGACAGGTGATTCTGGGCATGCTCCTGTTTGAATGACTTTCTCCTGGATTATTAAAAAATGTTGACTCTTTCATTCTTTTACTCTTTGTTATGTAAAAGGAATCCCTGTTTGTTTCAAAAGAAATAACATTTCTTCTCTGCCTATGATGATGCACAGTAAAAGATGTTTCCTCAGATAAAGACAAACTTCATATCCCTTTCTTTCAGAAGAATACTGCAGTTATACTGACCGTGGATCCAACAGCCTGCAGGACTGGTGTACTCTGAAGGCAAATTGATGTGATTAAGAAGATAAAAAAGAAATGTACAGCAGAATTCCAGACAGGTACACTGTGCTGCACATGGTGGGATCCAGATCTGGGAGCTCCATACTCCTACCTCTTCATCTGAAAACCTCTTTTCCTCACCCATGATGTGTTGTGAGAATTATGTAGTCCCTGGAACATCTGGGTTTGCTCTGGAAAACAGCAGGGAACTTTGCATAACCAGACAGGTGACAGCAAAACTGAATCACACCTGAAAGGACTCTGGGCTCTTGGGGAGGTGGGAAATTGTTCTTTCAACTTCTGTTGTCACCTTGCCTTAGGAACTGAATATCTCTCCTGGATCACATGGCTGTAGAATTCCTAACCAAAATAAATTAAGACAAATTTCAGGCCTGAAGTTATTTTCCACAAAGAAAAACAAACCACTCAAAAGAGTTGTTAAGTGTTCCTTTCCTTTTTTATTTTTTTTGGTTTGGAGTTTGTCTTTTTTAATATGAATTATACAATTTGATGTCTTTTACTTCATGATGTTTCTTTCCATGTAAAGGAGCAAATTTGCTTTTCTCCACAAATGTAATGTCTAAGCCACATCTTGAAGGCAAGGAGCTAAGATACAAAATATCAATTTCCTGATTTTCTGCTATACAAAAATAAGTAATTGGTATCATGTTTATAGAGAAAGATTATAATATATTGTTTTTCAAGTGAAAACAAAAAAAATCATTAAATAAATTAATAATATCCCCCTAAAAAAAATAATGGACAGCTGTTTGCATGGATATGTGCCTGTTAATTGTCATTTTTAAAGCCATGTTATCAGATGTTAATAAAGGTGAATTATATCTGTTGCACTTGGGCATTAAAAGGAAAGATGTATAAAACCCCTTTTCAGCTCTGAAGTTCTCCAAGGTAAACAAAACCACCTGAGCTTAACTTGAAATGCCCTTACTTTTCTAGGCTTAGGTTTAGACCCCTGATATTTTTTGACCATACAACACTTTTTTTTTTAGAGTTTTAGTATGTGAATCTGTTCTTTGTTGGTTTTTTTTCCTAGACTCAGGAAACAAGACTATAAATCCCAGTGGTGGAACTTGAAAAGTTGGGTTTGTGTGGTTCAAATCTTTTCAAAATTCTATAAAGCAGCATGAGACATTGTTCTATTCAATTTCCAGCTATTGATCCAACTGAATGTTTGTTTGGAGATTGCCTTTGCAGCTTTATTTGAACAGAAGAAATACTTTTCTCTTTAGAGATGGGATGTGTGGGGATTTCTCTTACAAGGGATAACATTTCATGTGTACAGATTTCTCGTGCTGAGGGCAATGAAATTGTTTTGCCCTTGAAGCTGAGCATTATCCCTCCAACTCACAGGGCTTGGATGGGTGTTAATTGCAAAAAGGATGGGGAGCAGCTCACGATTGGGAAGATGAATGCCATGGCCACCAGAGGAAAATAGTTCTGATTAAAGATGTGTCAACCAGGCTCCCCTGTTTGTATCACACTTCCTGTGATAAAACCAACGTTGGAAAGGATTCAAGACTCAGGTTTGACCCTGGGCTCAAGGAAACCTGGGTCTGCCATAAGGATGGAGAGATCTTTCATCATGGGAGGTGAGAGGAGTTGGCCTGATTGCTTTCCAAATGGTGGAAAGGTCATACAGATGTTCTCATCCAAATATTTTTATTCACACTTGCACCTGGAATGCGAGGGCTTTTCAGAAATAATTACAAATTCTAATTACAGCTACTTATTTCTATTTATTTTTCCTTTCAGGATAAAGCAAATAATCTTGTTTTCCTCTTTCCCTTTTCTTCTGCTTTGATATTATGCTTTTTTCAAGTTATGTTTATTTGTTAATGTTCATTTGCGTTTATGTGTGTTTTATAAGAACACAATGAGCTTCTGTGAATTAAAAACCGAGATGCAAGAGCAAACAAAACACTATTTTTGGTAAATCCTCTCTGTAGAACCCACTCAGAAATTAAAGTACTTTTTGTTCATGTGAAAGTCGAGCTAGATTAGAAAGAAGCATTAAAGCATACATATAAAATATCCCACATTTATTTGGATTTGGACAATTTAAGTCTGCATCAACTTGATCCTTTGTGCTCATGGGGGGCTTTTTGCTCACTAAGGTGTCTTTGGGCTGATGAAAATATTTGGCATTCAGCAAATTTGGTGTTGGCCAGTGCTTGGCTGAATTAATATCTTTAAACAAAATTTCTAGCCTTCTCTGGTGCTCTCAGGGTTATTTGATGTACGGAACTGCATTATATCACAGGCATGATAAAAATACAGTATTGACTTAGTGTTTCATACAGTTTTATAGTCTTATAAAATGGTATTGATCCATCTTCAGTTTCGAAGGTCAGCATAAAGTTTACAAAGAGGACTATATGAGGAAACATTATGCAGTAGATGCCCATTGAAGTATTAAAAATGTGACCTGCTCTTGCAGGAACTTCCAACAAATCTTTTATTTTCTCGCTGGTCCCAAGCTGTACACACAGGATATAAGTTTTGACTAATAAAAATTAACATAATGTTGCACTGATTAGGCTGCTCTGTGCTGCAATCATTCTCTCCCTGGAACAGGTCAACGTGTTATTGCCCCTTTTGTTCAAAGCATGGAGTTATTTTATAATGCAATAAATCCATTGCAAGCTTGGGAATGAAAAACCTCCGACTGGACTTGTCTCCTGTTCTTCTGGTAGGACTTGGTTCTGTAGTGTCAACGTCCTTGGAAATGCCCAACTTGGTGAGGAGTCTCTTGGGACAGGAAATGCAAATAGACACCTTGAAAAGGAAAGTAAATGAGAATTTCAATGTTGTACTGAAAGTAAAACTAAAATAGGACCCACAGCTGTGAACTTGCTAAATAGGAACTTTAGGGACTTCATTTGAAACAGGATTTGGAGACCCTTGTGGTCCTTTTACTGAGGACAGATACAGCTGGGCTGCTGTCTGTACTCTCTGTGAACACAGGAAGGAGAAGAAATTTAAAAGCAGTAGAAATTTAAACGCAGTAGAAATTTAAACCAATTTTATGGTGCATTTTTGTTTATTTCAATGTGCAAAGCTCCTCTAATATATGTAATATTATATTTTATAGTCGAGAGCATCCAGCTGGAAAAATATTTTCATAAAAATATGCACATACAATGTTCACCTTCATTAAAAGTTAAGAAATATATTTTATTTATGTTGTCAGCCGATCATCATTGTTTTACATATATCTATGATCTAGGTCTCTAGAAATTTGACAGTTTTGGGAGAATGTTTGAATATTTTTAGTTTCGAGTGTTAATTTCTTCCATATAAATTCACTGCTATTAATATTATTTTTGTGTCACCACACATCCTGCTGTACCTGAGTAAGTTGGGTTGGTTTTTTTTACATTGAAAGTTTTCAGATCCCCAGTAACCCTGTATTTTTATTTATTTATCTATTTATTTATTTGAGAATCTAAATGGAATCAATGTCCATAATTTATTAGATATAAATGGGATTATCATTGAGAAATTCAATATCAATTATGTATCAGAAATAAATTTCATTAGATACCGAAGTGATAAAAATCTTTCCTGCAATTCATGGATGAAAGACTTCATTATGTTTGGTATGGTACTCTAGTAGTTGTACTAAACATTTCTGGGGCTTTTTTTCTATTTTTTTCCTGCTTTTTCAGACAGTCCAAAGGTAGTTAAAATTAAGTTTGTGACATCATTCTAAGGCATTATTTCTATTCTTTTGCATGATAATTTTCAGTGAAGGTTTTTCATCTGTGTGTTATATAAATGGTAGATGGAGAGTACAGTTCATTAAGCTGAAACTCATCTTTTACATTACAGACTTCTGTCACTTTTTGGAAGTAAATCCATCATTTATAAGAATAAATTGTGGAGTATATAAAAATGTAACATTTGAAACAGGGTTTATGTCTGGTTCTGAAGACTGAAAAGAGAATTCCCCTTTGAGTTAAGTCCTTTAAGAGATATAAATTCAATTGCCATTTTTAGATCTGTGACTATTTACCTGGATGCAGGGGAAATAATGTTCCTACAGATGATGGAAAATAACTCTTCAGCTATTTCTCATATCATTGGAACAGAAATATAAAAGGTATGAATTGAATGCTTTGATTATTGGCCCCCACGAAACCAGGGCTCTGCAGAACAAGAATTTTTTATGAGAGCAAAAGTACAGGAATAGTTCTAAAAGTTGTTAAAGGTTTACAGCAGCAACAGAAGTTGGTGGAATCTTTGGCACTTTACAGGTGAAACCTTGTATTTTGTCAGACTGATCACAAGCTGGATGTATGTATAAACCTTTGCTGCTTAAAAGTGGCATCAGCTGTAGCCAGTGGGAGATTCTGGGTTGTAACTTTAAGTTCAAATTAATATATTTAATAAAACCCATCTCTCTGCTTTTATAGTTTCCTTGTTCTAGTCATAACTTTTCTCAACAAGCATTTTTAAAACAGAACACCCTCAATAAATCCTTTTACTCCTAGTTCTGCTCATAACCTTTACTCGATAGAGGTTCTTAAAACAGAATATCCACAATAAATGGAGAGGGGGAGATTCTAGCAAACTCTTTGCTATAAAGTGTTTGGTTACTGACTTTTAGTTTAAAAGTACAAATAAATAAAGGTATATAATTGAGTGAGAGATAAGGAGCTGGTAATTCTGTCCTACCGTTTTCTCTGTCTAAACTTCCAATATTTATCTCCAATAATAACATGAAAGATGTTTGCTTTTTGGAATATTTACCTTCATAAAATAGGTTGAAATTGCAGTAGATGCTAAATTATTTGCCATTTTTGTATTATATTTAGAAGAATGTCTAAACAGAAAATCAGAAGTGTTAAATATTTATCTAAGCTATTAGCAAAATCTCTGAAATTTAAATTATTCACAGCAGAACAGGGTAAAACTTTAATAATCTTTGCTGATTTTGTTGTCCTTGTAAAATTTTGCACCTAAAGTTGGTGTAATAGGTACAGTATTCACATGATTAGCTGCAGGCTTGAAAATTAATCACTGCATCTGTTAAGAAAATACATGTATATTTGTATTTAATATACATTAAGAAAATGAAATAATATTTTAAAGCTGTTTTGGTTGAATAATGCATATTCCTTGGTCTTCTCTGACAGAAGATTCATTGGATAAAATAAAAATAATGTAACAGGATGAGTAATCATTTGTGACACCCAAGTGGGAAATATTTTTGCAAGCAGTGTCTTGTTACTGGTTATTTTATCAATGAAATCTGTTGGAATAGAACTATCAGTACTTCAAAAATTTGGAAATCTTCCTGACTTGCCAACATTTCCACCCTCAAGTTAGCCAGAAATTTAGACAAGCAACTCTGTGTCAAGCTGATCTCAGCTATCAAATCAAAGGGAATGTTTTCTTTCATTTAATTTTTTATGCTTGTCATGTTTCATCAGTTGTACCCGACTCTGGCCCCCGTCCCCACGTCACTGGCATTGTGTGAGTCAGGTATCACTGCACTGAAGGCAGAGCTGTCCCAGCAGTGCCAAACCAACAGGAAAAGGAAGAAAATTCAACCCCTCGTGTGAACATTTCGTGATTGTTTAATGCAAACCAGAAAGAAGTTGAACTTTCACATTTTGGGTTTTTTATTCTCTTCATTGGAAAACAGCTTTTGCTGTTGGAGTCACACATCTGGGCTCAGTAGAGGTTTGTTTGCTAGCTCCCAGTCAAGGCCAGGCTGAGTGATAATGAAAAGGAAAATTGCTTTTTGCAGGCATTTGAATTGGGTAGGACTGTGATGGGCACACAGAGGATCTGGCTTCTCATTCTCCCTCAAGAATTGTACCCTCTCCTTTTGTCCTGATGAGAACTCCAAAGTTCAGTTCATGTGAGGAGTGTGACCTGTTTCACTGAAAAAACCCCCAAGCAATCAGACTTTTCCCTGGATTTCTGAGGAGAAAATGGACAGACAGGTTCTGTCACATTCCCCATGCAGACCACGTGTCTTTAGTCTGATGTATTTTCCCTTCCACAGAATTCCAGGATGGTTTATGTTGGGAGGGACCTTAAAGCTCACCCCATTCCTCCCCCTGCCATGGGCAGGAGCACCTTCCACTATCCCAGGGTGCTCCAAGCCCCGTCCAACCTGGCCTTGGACAATCCCAGGGATGGGGCAGCCACAGCTTCTCTGGGAACTTCATCCACCTATCCACAACTTCCTCTTCTATCTTTCATTTCATTGTTTTGCTCTTACACTCAGATTTATTTCTTTTGGGTCAATATTCATGGTCATATGGTCAGCTTCAGCCTGAATTCAGGGCTCACTGGGGGCTGTGTGCACAATCCTTTTGTTTTTCTTTCCTGAAGGTCACATCCAGGCAGTGCTGCCCCAGGTTGCATTTCTGCAGGAATGGCTGCTGTAGAAATGCTGCTGTCCTTCACACAGAAAGGAATTTGTTACAGTCTTTACACTTCTGCAATAATCATTCCATCATAAATATCATAAATATGCACGTCCCTAATGAGCCAGCACTCTTAGGTCAGTTACATGGTGCTGTCTATGTTTCATTTGATGACAAAAGGCTGTCTTGCCTTAGGGAAGTGTAATCTTAAATTGTAATTTTTTACTAGCCAGGTTTTGTCTCCCTTTTGTGACAGTGGGCTCCCTCTTTGGTTCCCAGACTCGCAGACTTTGGGGGCAGACATGCCCCTCTCTATCAAAAGAATAAAATTAAAAGCTTCTTGTGAAATAATTAAGAATGTAATTGCTCTTGTTCCACATTAACTGTTAAAATTGATATTTTTACAGGGCTTAAAGAAAGAAAAGAAAAAAAATCCCAACATTTCAAAACCAACCTTATGGCAAATTTTGCTCGTGGTAGAACAGAATATGACCTACAAAAAAGTGCTCAGATAAAAAAAATATTGCTGCACTGCAGCCTTTAAAAGGGCTGGGAATCTGATCCATGGCTTTAAATAGACCGGCCATCAGATGTGGCAGACATGGGGTTTCTCAGGGTGTGCTGGACATCAGAATTCATGCAGGTCTGTGTGCAAGGGAACGTGTTCATTATCCCACTTGCCTGTCTCCATTTAGTTTATTTTCAAAGAGTTTAAAGGAAAGTATTACATTATTTATTTATATCAAAGTTCTGAATGTACTTTACAAGACATTGAGTGTCAGGACAAAACAACAGTGAACAATAAAAGGCAGTTTGCTGTGAAATTACATTTATGTTAAACCATATATACACCGACTTCAAAGGCAGTGTCTGTCCTTCTGAAGGTATTTGTTGTCCTATCACTTCAAATTTACAGACATGCAGTGTCTGTAATAATGATATCAAAGACAAATCCTTAGCTCAGTACATTAAAAATTAATGAAAACTGGATTTTTTTTAAGAAAAAAATGCTTTCAAAATAAAATGTTAATTATCTGTGATCTTGTGAAAATGAAACAAAAAAACCTTGATGCAGCTACTCTGTAATTTTAGTGGTCTGCAATAATACAGCTCCAGCTGTAAAAGAACATGTCATTTCTAGTACAAATTTAAAATAGTTTTTAGTGCCAGAAGAAAATTTTGATCTTACTTGGCTTCAAAAATTTTTGTTCATAGGAAACCTCCTGTAAAGTGCATTTAATTCTAACAGAGCAGTGATTGCTGAGAATGAGGAGAGAGCCCTGGGGCAGCCCTCAGTTGTTCCCAGGATGCCACTGAGCCATTGTGCCATACCCAGGGGCCAGCCAGGCTGCCTTATTTATTTAAGAAAGACTCACACACATCAAGGTAGCTTCAGAAGCTAAGCAGGGCTTTAAAGTTGCTAGAGGGGAAAATTGCCTGCAAGGGGGATAGCATAGGACAACATGGAAGAAAATCCCATCCCTGAGTTTCTAGCTGGCTGCCCTACTACAGTTTGTACAATAAAAAATAAAATGTTATTCAAATATGCACATCCATGTTCCCTCTTCAGTGGAGTGAAGAGTTTTGTAACAGCAGTGAAAACAATGGTGCTTGGATCATCACTTTTCTTTGTTATCCATCATAGGTAATGTTTGGAGTTTGCATATTCAGCACCTGAGGAAGAAAATCAAACCCAGTTGCTGTGATCCAGGAGAGCATCACACACCAGTCCAGAGGCACAGAACTCCTGTTTCATCTGGACTGCTGTCCCTGGTTGGTACAGAAAGGACTGAACCTCTTCTGAAACCTGGGAAGGTCCAAATTTTTAGTGGAAGCTGTCAATTTGCAGAGTTCCAGCTGTAAGCTCTGTCACCTGGTTTTTCCAGGTAATTTTTTGTCTTGGTTCAGGCAGAGGGATGATAAAATTGTTCTTCCCTCCTTTCCTAGGATCTTGTGGCTTTTGCTTCCCTGAAAACTGAGTTTTTACACAATTTGCTTGTATAAGGTAACATTTTTCTGTAAGTTCACACATTTAATTGGCACAGTCAGACTGTGGAGCTGGGGCGCCTGGCTCAGGGATTTGGGGTTATGTGGGTTTGTGCTGTTGATCATCCCTTGACAAGGGTTAGAGGGTAAAGGTGGGGTTCTGAGAAGGTCCTGTGGGCTGATGGGCATCTGGTGTTTGTCACAAGTACTTTTGATTATTGATGCAGAGTTGTATTTGCTGTCTTTAGAATTCCTCATGGTTTGTCTGTGAGAACAGACCCAGGAAGAGCAGTGTGAGATGTTGGAAACCATTTCCCATTAGAAGCTGGGTGAGTGAAGGTTGGGAGCTGACACCTCTGGCAGCCCTGCAGAGGTGATGTGGTGGTGGCTTTGGACTTTGGGGAGGACCTGCATGGAGCAGATTTTTCTCTTATAGCAAACACAGTGAGATGCCACGAGGAGAAAGCTGTCCCTGGGCCACAAGTGTTGGAATCAGAAAGGTAAAATAGGAAAGGTGCTTCCCCTGGGGTAATGTGTATGTGTGGCTGCTTTAAAAACAAGAAAAATGCTGTTTTTTGTAGGTATGGCTACATAAATAGATCTTTTTATTAGAAATATAGTGAGAAAAAATGAAGAGATTGAGGAAACTATGACATAAAGGCCTCCCTGCATAGTCGCCTCTGAACTTCTGTCTGAGGGATTTTGCTGCCTTCAAGTTGGTTTTTCCAGCTTGACTGTTTTTTAAATGTTTTATTAAAAAAAATCTTTTATAGTTATTAAGAAAATTTTTACTGCATTTATTCTTAATCTGTCTTTTAACTATAAATTCAGGTCTTGCTGTGTTTGATAGCAGGGAAATTCTGGATCAGAATCACCCTGATTTGGGAGAGATAGCACACAGCATTTCTTAATGGCACTTAGTAATTATTAACAAAACCTCTCTATGTCCTTGACTTTTTTTGACACTGCCAATCAAAATTTGTCTTCCCTTTGGGCATGTCTTATGAGCTGCTCAGATTCAGAATAATTTATAATGAGTAAATCAAACAATTCTCTAACATGTTAATGGCCTTAATTTCCTCCTTCTCCTCAAGGTCTGGAGATTTGATTGCTGTGTTGAGAATATAAAAAAAGAACATTATAATTTGAAACCTGTCAGAGATGGCCAGAATGAGAAACGTGCTGATATAAAAGGAAATGTTAAAGGTGCATAAAAATGGAAGACTTCTGGCTCTTGTTCATACCATGCCTAGGGAATATCTTCTCGATTTACATCATAGTAAATACTATTTATTTTCATGAAATGTACACTCTATGGCACTGAATCAAAGGCACAAAAGATATAATAGATATGCTCTGTTCTGGTATATCTGGAATAATTCCTTTTGTTGTAAAGCTGTAAAGGTATTTGCTTGCACTTTGTGTGTGAGAGAAAACTGATGATCCAAAAGAAAATGATGAAAAATTAGTCTGTGTGCTGGCAGTATGCAGGGGTAAGTTACAGCCCATAATGTGAGCAGTATATAAGTGAAAATAAAAGCGGGGTATAAAAGCAATCATATTATGGGGCTTTGTCCAGTCATTTTGTATTCATTACACTTTGTAACAGAGGCATTTATGGCTCTCATCACTCCTTTTTTTT